>VXAU01002515.1:34215-77854 GCA_013399695.1 Formicarius rufipectus | reverse complement strand
AAAAAAAGACAAGGAAAAAAAAAAGAAAACCCAAAGAAATTAAAACACACCTTGACAGCAGTATAAACCAGAACACCAGTTTAAGTGTCTCCATATGATATATCATCTATGTGGAGAGGATATTTCTGTATATATTCATAAGCAATAATCAACTGTTTGCAAGTGGAAGACACAGAATGAGTCTTCTCCTGCTCTGCTTCCCGAATTAGAGGCATGGTCAGTCAGACTGTGCACACAGGCAGGCAGTGTAAACACCTGGGAGACCCAGACTTTACCTGCACACAGGAGTTCAAGTAAGTTCAGGTGTTATATTTAAGCCAATTAACTAAATTACTGCCAGAGGCTGTGTGGGCACTTAAAAGATGAGTCAAACCCATGAGCATGACAGGATTCCCATCCACAGCAGGGTGAGTGGTCTGGGAATGTGCCTGAGAAGCTGCCTGTGTCATTCCTCTAAGCCAAACTTAGCCCAGTTTACAGCACTGAAATAGGTTTAAACCTAAGCTCAGGGCTGGTGGGATATTGAACCATAAGAACTCAAAGAGCACATGTCTGCATGTGGGGCAATACCTCTGGGCCCTCTATAGCCACGTGCAAGCTAGAAATAATAGCACACAGATCCCAAACTGAACTGCATGACAGGAGTGAGACATGGAGAACTCAAACACCAAACCAAGAACAACTCAGCTTTAGTGGCTGAATGATCAGTGCTCATACCCTTTTTCGTGGAAGTTTTGCAATTTTGTATCAATTTGTTTACTTTAAAAATAATTATACAACTCTGATAGACTTTGCAAAGGACTGTAGTAAGCTTTTATATGTCTGTTCATTTATTAAGTATTATTACTGTATTTTGTACTTTTGTATAATCCATTTGAAAGAATAAAGTAATATTAAAGAAAGAGAGAAAAAAAATTAATGGAGTTGAATGCTGATATGTTATTACAGTTTGTTGTTATTGCAATGTGGATACAGTTAAACAACAGATGCTGCGAATACTTTTTAGCTACTGGTAATTTTTGTTTTGTTCTGTTTTTCTTACAAAACAGATTTTTCATTTAAACAGCTGCTGGGTGATTTTCAGCATAGAAAAATAAAACCTTCTCTCCCACCTAACAAAGAAACAGTGATTTGTTGTTAATCCAAAGAATAAAATAATTTTTAAAAAGCACATTTTTATGCAACCACAAGGTATTAGAAAAAGAAAAGGCCTAATCACCTGGAATGCAAAGTTACCCTGCAATGTCACAGGCAAAACCTATTGCAATAAACAGGCCAAGTATGACAAGACAAATCTGGCTCACCCACCTCAGTAACTGCTTTATGGAGACAATTTGCTTTATATTCTTCCCTTCCTCAGCCCAGCACCTCCCGCTTCGCTACAAGGATACTGTAACACTGCATTACACAGGGCTCTGGGAGTATTCAGGGGAGCGATCTTGTTACAGGATGAACTTTCTGGTTTAAATTTAAGCTGTATTTTGCCCTGTACTGTGTGTTAGAAAACATGAAACCTGGAAGGAAAGAGTAGGGGCCCCTTGGTGTTGGAGCTGTTCCCCCAGTTGCAGTATTGCAACCAGTGCTTTAGTTCTATCCAAAAGTGAGAAGAAAGATAGTGTTCAGCAGACACAGCATCTGCAACCACCTCTGCCCACTGCCTGTGCAGGACACCTACAAGTTGTCTGGGCCACACTATTAAATGTTACACAGTTAAGTCCTGAGAACAGCAGCAGGACCCCAAAACAGGGGCATTGCCCAAGATAAGAGGACCCAAATGTCTCCTAACATCTCAACACTTTCCAGGTGTTTCTGGAAGGGCACTGGGAAGCACGAAGGGCCTTTTAGAGGCAAGTAGAAACCATCAAAGTACTGGGAATGGGTAACACTGTCAAAGAGGGGAAAAAAGAAGCTACTTTGGGGAGTTTTGCCTCACAACGATCTGGAACGCAAGTATTATAAACCATGAAAAAGGTCAGGATACAACCACCTAGGCAGGTCCAAAACAACAGTGATATGAGATGGAAAGTGCAGGCACTGAGGCCATAAATTTACGGGATGAGAAGGGAAGCCTCTGAAGCACAATATTTACTGCCTACTCAGTATTCTTTTTTATTTTCCCATGTTTGTTTGTCCTTGGGTGCTCCCTATTTGGTATTCTCTGAGCAGTGCAGGGCTCCTTTTCAATATCCAGAAGCCTTGGCCCTTCCAGGCTCACAGGGTAAGGTATTTTACCCTGCCGAACATCTGACATCAAACCCAGGAGCTGCCTTCTCTCCTCAATGCCCAAGATAAGGCTGCAGTGACAGGCTATAAAGCCCTCCACAAACACAACAGATGAATATTCATTCAAAGTCAATACATAACATTTATATCATTCCAGCCACACAGGGAGGATGAAGTGCCTCCCCCAGGTAGCAACACCTCACTCAATTCACAATGGGCCACTTTGTACTGCGTTAGATAAAACCCACAGTCACTCACATCCTTTGCATTTCAAGCCAGTTTTTCTCCTTCATAAACAACATTCAGAAAGGAGGTTGAGGCATGCAGGGTGACCCTGTCAGCACTGCAGAACGCATCACCTTTTTCACACACATATCCCAGGGTATTTTTCCATGAGATAATAGTTTTCAGGCTTTTTTGGACTTGAAGAAAAAGGCCTTCAGTGAAATAAAAACATCTCATCTTAAATCAACTGTCAGTTTAGGAAACAACTGAGCAGCATATCCTGGATATGTACATGGTTTTATATGAAGGCACTCCTTAAAACAGAATCCCACAAGTCCAATTAGTTTGTGAGCATCTACGTCCCGCTGACCTCTCCCAGCACTATGAGCATATATCCCAAGCTGTTCTCGTGCTTTCCAGGACTGCATCTGGGCTAGAAACCATGTATAATTATCTTTAACACAGCAGCCATGAGCATTCCAGGCCTTTTTGGACTTCTGTACATTCATCATATTCAGCATGGAGAGCCCTCAGATTAATACAGAGATACTGCAATGGTGATGGGGAGATAAATGGTGGGGATTGAACAAACTGCAGATTAGGAGCCTTTTAGGCACACTCCTGCTTCATCCTTATGGCCCACATCACCTCCATGTGCATTTGCACTTGATCATCTGTTGTACACTACACAGATAAAGTCACATGGGCAGATCCTCAACCTTAGTTATACTCAACTGCAGCAGTTTACAACAGCTGAGAATTGAGCCCTGTAGCTTTGGAGAGACTCCATACACTTTCTTTCACCTCCTGAAGGCCAAACTCTTTGTTCTTCCTCCCTCTCCACTCCTGAGTTCAAGACCTCTGACCGTTCAAACTGGACACGTGGCACCTTCCTTCCATTATGCTCTGGGGAGGGCAAGAACCAATTTCCAGGAAACTCTGGCTGAATGTTGCTATGGGAGTGCTTGTCTGAAGACCCTCCAGCACACCATGGAGGAAGCCTATGACAAAGACTCCTGCTGGCTGGGGAGGGCCAGCACACCTCATGCCATCCAACACTTGCCCTTCAGCTCCTGCTATAGAAAGCACCACTGTGATGGATGGCAGCACAGATCCCTCATTACTTCAGGCAACTTGACTTGAAAATATTAAGTAAACACAATCTCACGGTGTCCAAAGCAATCACGGGATGTGATTGCATCTCTACCCCTGTGTGTGGGAGTGACTACAGAGTTCTCTAGAGCCTACAAATGAGATCTGTCCTCCTCTGTCCTCCCTGATGCTTCCTCAACCCCACTAGCCAGAAACTGGCTGCTGGGTTTCAGCTCAGGGGTCTCAAAAGACAAACACACACATTTCACAGACATTCACACTCTGAGCTCTGAAGTACCAGCTGTTATTGGAACACAAAAACAGATTACAATTAAAATCTGAACGTTTGTCCATTTTCAAAGGTGATCAGGCATCATGACCTGACTCTCTGAAACTCAGTTTTTACAATCCCAGCTGCTAAGCAGCTTGCAACAGGCTGCTCATTTGTCATATGTCTCCTCACCCTGGGATTCTTGAATTGTTAAACAATATAGAGTAGTAATTCAGCATTGTTCCATTGCTTATGAAAGCTGCGCAGAAAAAAAACATCAAAAATAATCTAAGCCAGTTCATTTGAAGTGTAAATGACTTTTGCATGCAATACAAAATGCAACAAGTGACTTTCAAGCTGTCTCATTTATGATAACACAGAAGCTGCTGATGGAATGAGAATTCCCAGGTAGTTATCAGGGAATTTTGCATATCATTTGTACTTCATACTGCATTAGCAACTCTCATATCATGTCAGCAGCTGGAAAAAAAAACAACACTGAATAACATCTCTCCCAGTATTTATTCCGCTTTGACTGAATAATCTCATCACTTATCTCAAATGATTTTGCATTCAATGCAAAATGCTTTGTTCTTTTTGAAAGGAAACAGAAACCTAACACTGCCCCTGAATTATCCCAGTTTACTCAGATGAGCAGTCAGTCATCAGCAGAAGAAATATCTGGTTATCATATCTCCAAGGCAGACAAGCTGCATAAGACTATCAGGTATCTCCCTATTAGCAAAATTGATAGAACCAAAGCTACGGCTGTGTTTCATCCCTGACCCATCCAAACTGAAGGAGAAGGAATAACTATCATCCTAAAGGTGAGACAGACACACCCATATGCACAGATTTCAGGAACAGAAAGTGACACCAGTGAGAAAAATACATTTTTACACTTTTGCTTAAATTTTTCACAAAAGCCAAGGAAAAAACCTGAACATCCTTCAGGTTTTGTTTCCAGTTCATTGCCCTGGTTAGAGCTCCATCAACATTTTATCAACTTGACACCACAGTTGGCAGCTTGCATGGGTCAGGAAGAGCAGGCAGTGAGAAAGTAAGCACTCCTCTGTAAAAGTTCATTTTTACCTTTCTAATACCTCCAACTCCAGGCTCTGGGTTTTCCGTTCTGCCAAACACAACTTTACCCAGGTTAGGACACGTACCCTGCAGTGCAGCAACTGCCCCAAATCCTTCCCTGGCTACAGGCAGGAGCCCAGACAGCATCTCCCTCACACACTGGGGAAGCTGAAGCTGTACCATCACTTATGCACCAGTTTGACCCCAAGAGCTGAGAGTCAGGAGGGTGCTGGGCAAAGGAACCTGTACCTCTGGTATTACATCACACCACCTTCCCTATCATCCCACAGGTCTGTTCCCTGGCTTCCCCTCAGCAATTCCATCCAGCAGCACAGTTCAAAATCTGCCAAGGTTTGTGTCACCACATGGTACCAACTCACCAGGTGCCAGCACTGGCTGGAGTCAGACGGAGACCTTGCAGATGCTGGGACTGGCACCAGACATGCGATGCTGCCAGTGCCTCTGAATGCTGCTCTGGCACTGCAGCTCTGGGGAGTGCTGAGGCAGAGCTGGATGCAAGAAGGGACAGTGCTCTGTAATTTGTGCAATTTGCAATTTTGCATCGTTAGACTTATGTCCCCTCATCAGGCTGTGCAGTCTGTGCCCCTCATTTCTCCTCCGTTACTTCTTTTAGCACCAGCAGCACTTGGTTGACTTTCTGAAACAGTCCTCACTAGATATTTGGTTTCTCTTAAAATAAAATTTGCAGGAAACAAAAACATAACATTTAAATGCTCTTCAGTGATCTATCTTCTAAATTACAGTACACATTAATTTTTCATAGAACTTTGTGAAGCCGTTTTATTTTCTCATATCACACTTCACATGGCAAGAGGAAAGGATTTAGCAAAAGCATCAATGTAAGGTTTCTCAGTAAAAATATGCATTCAAAAAAATTCAATCCAAAAACTGCCCCTTCATTTTTATTTTTTTTCCCCATTTCTGAAAGATTGCCATGAAATTAAAATTTCTGAAATATAAAGGGGCTTCCATAATACCTCCAGTCAAGTGGGCAGGGCATCAGAGCTCTGACACATACACCGGGTTAAAAAACAAGTCTAAAAATCACACTTCAAACCAGCAGAGGAGCAGGAGAGGGAAAATTAAAATAAAAACACACATGCAAAAAACCTGTATTAAAAAAAAAAACCAAAAAACCCCAAACAAACAAACAAAAAGAAAAAAAAACACAAAACAAAAAAAACCACCAAAAACAAAAAACCCACAACAAACCACAAAGGAAAAAAGGAAACAAGCAAGAAAACTGATCCTAATTGCTAATGGAACATGGGCAAAATAAGACCATTCAAGCAGATTTAATCGCCTTTCCACAAATGACACTTCAAAGCAAGTAAGCAAATCTTGATGGCTGAGGAATTTTTAAGGCCACAGTAGACAGCCATCTGTAAAGGATAAAGCAGAACCTGGATGAACAGGTCCAGCCTTGGGGCAAGGCAATGGCCAAACTGACCTCTCACTATCCTGAGCCTCGTTTCTTCTGTGAAATTTGTGAAATTGGAGCAATACACATATGTAACACCTCAGCAAATCTTTATGCTAGGAACAGGTTGGAAGAGAAGACACTAATAAAACTTGTTCTGATCCCTGTGATACAGCAGGATTTCTTTCTGAACTTCAGAATAGAGTGCTTTTTGTAGCATAACTCAGACCCGGATAGGCAGTAGGCAAGCAAGGTTAATTTTCAAGTCCAAGATCCCTGCGAGCATCTCTTTCCTGCTGGAATTACAATGTTTCCAAGCCAGCTGTGGCAATCCACACACATTAAGCTCCAGGGTAAACTGCTTACCACGCCGGAGAAAAGGTGACAGGAGGGGGGCAGGAGGAAAGGAGCATGTGGTGTGCACACAGGAATGTAAACCTAGACAAAATGATTTTAAATTCTGGCCTAAACTAATAAGTGTTTTCTGCACTGAGAGTTATTCTTAAAAGTTACCTGAAGGTTCTTTTAAAACCATATTCCGTGAAAACCCGGGAATTTTTAGGTTGAGCAAGTATGTATTTAATTCCAGCAAACTCGACAGTGGGTGCCGCGAAATATCTGGCTACATCCAGTGCCACAATTTGATACATCAGAGCTGTGTCAAAGTTACAAACAAATGCCCATAATGCCTTGAGTAGTCCAAAAACCTGCAGGGGTTTCTTTCACACATTGAAAAACATAAAAACAAACTTGGGGAAAAGATGCCATGAGGAAATTGTTTTCCTTTCCCAGTCACTGCACATGCATTTTTACAAAGACTTCACATGCTCGATGGATAAGAACAATTTTCCATCATTAAGGAAGCCTTAAACAAGCCCTGACTACTAATACAGTCATCTTTTAGGCTCCTACTAAATTGCAGTTATTTGTTCAAAACAAAACGATGAGGCCTGTGATATAACAGAGCAATTGAAGCAATGAAGAACACAACACCTGTAATTCAATTTCATGGCAACTGCTTTCACAACATGTTTCTATAACACTGTTGCCATACAGGAAACTTCTCTCAGTGCAGCAATTCTTTTTAAAGCCAGCCAGGCTCTCAACAGTGAAGTGGGCTTTAAGTAGACAAACACCATAAAAAATAAGCAATTTTTATCTCCATGCCAGTCCTTTCAGGTCTATCTCCAGTTAGTTGCCTCTCTTACAGCTCAGTTTATATTTCATATTGAGATGCTGTTGTCAGAAAAGGTAACAATAAAAGTCACCTTAGATCTCTAACCTTGAGAAAGTTTCCAGGCGGAGGAACACACAAGAGCTTCCCTTCCCATTCATCTTTGCTACAACAGTCACCATATACAAAAAAAGCTGTAAATCCCAGGCATATGACCTTCCCAAAAAGTCAAGGAGGGAGCAGGGGGAAGATGGAGATATCAATAATGACTAGTCAATGGAGGATATACAGCAAGCACATTCTCCCAAAAGGAAAAATCTAGTATTAGCTCAAAGCCCCCCAGCTGAACTGCATCCAATAGCAACTCTTCCTCATCCTTCATGGCAAACTACGAGGCTACTTGTTAATCTTGGTGGAAAGTTCATTAGAGTACAAATTCATGCAGATATAAAAAATTGAGGTTTGGAAGGAATAACATTGATGTTCTCCTTCAGCCAGTATTGAATCATGTCACCATTGAATTTTAAACAGAAAAGGTACTGCCTTGAGCATGAACCATCAGATTTTCAGATTCTTCATCTATTACACCTGCATTGATATTCCCAATATAAAAGGAAAACAGCTAAAAATATTTGAACTCTAATTGTATTACTGTTAATACCCCCATTTAAGAATGGCTCATCAGTTCTCCCTGCTCAATTTCCACATTACAAGGGATCAAAACAGGTTGATATGCTGAAAATACAAGAAGGCCCCAATCTGTTTGTCCACTTCAAGAAAACCTTGAATGAGATAATAAAAGTTGTTGTACCAACCTCTATAGTTAGGGAGCAAAAAATTAAGCACCTCTGTATTTGGATTAGCTACCCACAAGGCAATAATTATTTCTGGTAGTGTATACATAGAAAATAAGAGTCAAGTAAACTAATGTCATCCCCTCTAACTCTTTATTTGGTTGCTTCCACATACTGCATCTGGTTGCACATCAAAGGTTCAGTAGGGCTGTTCTTTAAACTCAACAGGAAACCCGTAGCTGTTTTATCTGGAGATATTCAGTCTGTACTCATCAGTGACTTCTTCCTGTAGCCCATTAATTAGCTCTGCATGCTGCCTGCTATTAGAAACATGAAGGAAACTACAAATGAACATGTGCACTGCTTCCAACAAAATGACACTGACACAACTGGCACTTTTTTCTTTTTTTTTTTTACACTGCAGATGCAAAATAATACTAAGTAGGACTGAAACTAGGTGTTTTGAGAACAAAAGTATGACTTCAAAGAGATAAGACTTTGGAAGTTTCAACAACACTCACGGTGTTCAAACAATTTTGGTAATAAAATGTGCATGTTGTTATACTGTCAGAGCACAGAAAAGGAGTGTGATGTTCACCAAGGAACTCAAGGAAATTGGAATCTGTTCTCCATTCCCCTTGAGATGAAGCTCATGACATCACCTTACCCACTTACAGGAGAGTCACAGAAACACAGAATGCCTGGCATGGGAAGGAACCTTAAATATCACCTAGTTCTGTCCTCCCTGCCATGGATAGGAACACCTTCCACTAGACCAGATTTCTCAGTGTTCCATCCAAAGTGATTACTGAGGTTCCTTCTGGAGTCAGTGGAGAAAGACCACCATGTCTAACATGGATTTCATTATATCCTAAGACAGAAATCTAAGATAAAGAGATTCAATTGCATCTGGAAGTGCCTCTATTTTCAACACCTACAGAGGGAATATAAAAAATAAAAACAAAAAATCAGGTAACTTTTGTTGGCTAAAACTAAGCTAAGTCTGGTTTTACTGCAAACACCTCAGTGAAAATCTCTGCATCTCAGATCTGCAGGTAGAACACGGGGATGCCACATCCCCCTTCATGATTCACAGTGACCATGGTCACCTTGAATTGAAATACAGAGAAGTGACACCCCTCAACAGTGTATAGTATAACAAAGATTTAATTTCAAGAAAGGCTTCTTGTTATTGATGAAACAACAACAAAAAAACCCCCACTCTAACTCCTGATGTCATTTTCAGCAACCAAGCCTCTCACTTAAGCACAGTGATTTTAAGAAAGTCACCAAGCAGCCCCATCATTTCTGAGCACTGACAAAAGCACAGTTAAAAGCCAGAATAGAACAAGGCATTTCTGATCTTAGTTGAGAAAATAAGAGCAAAGCCACAGCTCCAGCATCTGTTACAGCATTACACAAAACATGGTGTTTACTGAATATTTCACCATTTCAGGACTCTCAATCATCCAGCTGGTTGTGGTGTTAGTTCACTGTCAGGCCTGATGCTGATTAAAAATCCCTATCCCAATCTAATTCCCTTTGCTGCACTCCTATGGCATATTTGTCTTTTACAGGGGACCTTGCTGTCAACAGTCAACAGAGTTTATCCCTCCTTCTAGGAGTGTGAAGGACCTGACCTGACTGAGGCATGAGTTTGGAATTACCTTCTGTTTCCCCATCAGCTTCTTTAGCTGAAAGAGTGTTTGCCAGGAGGGGAAAAAACAAAACAAAACAAAAACCAAAGAAACAAAACCATCAGGCATCCCAAATTTTTAATGTCTTACAAGAACTTCTTCAGTTTCATCCTTCTGCTGTCACATCAGTTTCTCTTTGCCCAGAGAAGCTGTGGTTGCCCCATCCCTGGAAGTGTTCATGGTTGGATGGAGCTCTGAGCAACCTGGTCTACTGAAAGGTGTCCCTGCCCCAGGGCACAGGGGACGTAACCAGATGATCTTTAAGGTCCCTTCCAACCCAAACCATCCTATGATTCTCTTTAGGGAAAGATGTGAGACAAAACTCCCTTCAAACCCCAGCAAAGCTCTGCCAGCACTGCCAGCAGGAGGTGGGCCAAGACCTGCATCTCTCACAATTTATTCAATAGAAGCAGAAAAAATATTTACAACTGCTGCCTTTCCTGAATAAATCACAGGCAGAATTTTGTTCTCACTGAAAACACAAAGAAATGGGTGAGGTTCCTACTACAGAAACACAGATTTCAAACGATGAGCTTATATAGTTACTTTTTGCCCCACTTACATCATTCCTAATTTATAAATTACAAAAGAGATTACTTGTCACACAAGCCCTGATCTTAATGTTATACCTGTTCTTGACTAATATTAAAAAGGAGGGGGCCGAGGGTTTATTTTTTGGGCTTGAGTGTCAGTGAAAGCTGGAAGACTGGTAGTATGAAGGCAGAGATTGCTGTAGCATGCATTTCCAACATCTACCTCAGCTGGCCTGTCTTTACGAAGTCAACACTTCTCTAGCCATAACACATAAAAAAGACAAAAAAGAGTAGGAAAGGTTTAGCACATCTATTTTACAGATGGAAAACTGAAGGCAAGGGAAGTTAAAGCACGTGCCAGGGCTCACCAGTAAGCACATGCTAGAGGTCTATATCAAGAGCAGTCATCCAGGACGTGAGCAGGATACAGCTCACGGGGGTATCTTTCTTCTTCAAGGTAATTTCACAGTTCTCTTTTCTTATATATTACAAAAACTTAGGGAAAATCAACTCCTTGAATTCCCATACTGACAGAAAGCTCAAGCAAGCTCTACCTTGACAGTTCAGACAGTTTCCTCTCCCCACTGCTGAGGTTCCTCACACAAAGGACTTTATACCTATTGACTAGATAACTTTTGCAAATGCTTCATTATTATGAAGCAGCCATGGCCAGAGAAAATGTGCTACAGTTCAGGCAGGGTCTGTGTTACATATTCAAATTCATTAGCTCTATCAGCCTTCTAAACCTCTTATGTTTGATTAAGTCCCATCTCCCAAAAACTGATTAAATCTAGCCAGCCTCTTTGCATCATTATTCCTCATTGGTCCAACAGTGCTAAATGTTTCTGAATGTGACAGTAATCTCGTTTGAAACAAGCCAGCTGCAGTCTATCAAATCATCTTTAGCAAGCTTTGTTTGATGGATCCAGCAGCAGCAGCGAGCCCTGCCCACAGACCTGCCCCAGCGCAGGAGGGCCAGGGGAGGCTGGAGGAGCTGCTCAGGCTGCCAGTGAGGGCAAACACACCAGCACTTCAACAGATTTTGCTCTGCACACACAAAAGCCCAGAGGACAAGGCCTAGAGGCTAAATGTTAAAAGGAAGGCAGTACATGAGAAACACAGAAATTCGTGCGAATTTACTGAGCCTGCAATTCAGGGGCTGCTGACCCAAATATACTGTGTGCACGTCTCAGCTGCCACTGTTCTACTTGTGGATACACCTAGATAGGTACACTTGTAGATACCTCTAAAAAATCTTTTTTTAAATTATTAACTTCTTCCTTCAGATACTATGCAAGATCTGAGCTGCCTTTTTAACACACACAAAAATATTCCCTCTGTACTCACCCATCTGGCAGTGGGAGGAAGCCAACACAGCACTGCCTGCAATGCACTTTAGGGATAAAAGCCCATCAAGTGTGATGTTACCTAAGGACCTTGGACCCCAAATTCATTTTTATCAATGTGATCATTCTTAGGCAGGTGGGTTTGCATACATTTGCACCAAGCCATTAGCACAAATGGAAGAGCCCCTGCCTCTATCTTCCCTACATGCATGGTCTCTCCTAGGAAACTTTTGATCATTTTGGCAAATTAATGAGAACCAGATGGCTTTTTCTCTTTTTGAACCATTGCTCTCCAACTTGTACAGGGACACTCACACTTCTAAGGAGTTCCACAACAAACATCAGAAATACAGGGAAATATTTCAGTGCTGTGTTGAGCCAGAGTGATAAATGTGAGAGAACTCTCTTGAAAAGGAAATGTCTATCACTGGCCAAATTAAGAATGACTTTGCAGCAAAGAAAGCCCCTGATAAAAAGTGTTCTTTTGCAAATTCAGCCTCAAACACCGTTTTTCTGGTTTGACCTCTTGTAACAGACATATAAACAAGCATATGCACACAGACAAGTTTTTTCTCCAAGGGGTTGTGCTCCTCAGCAACTGGGGAGTCTTTGGGAATAAAAAATAAAATTATTAGCAGGTCACAAGAAGACTGCTCTGCTCTGTGTGTTGCTCAGCTGAGCTTTCATTCTTCCACAGGTAAACATCCCTTCCAGCCCCAGCAGTCACAGGACACAGGCAATCACCAGTCATGTTGAATTGCCATCAAACCACTGACGTTTAGTAAATTAACGTCCCTGTGCCATCAGCTGTGCTCAGGGCCCGTTTCAACCTGAGGATGTTCCATTAGTTTGGGGGTTTTTTTCTCCCCCCTAAGAACTTCTTTTTTTCAACCTGGGAAATTGCAAGTGATTGCATTCAGCAAGCAAATAACAGAAGACTCATACATGCTGGAGAATAGGAATGAGCAGCCCAGAAAGCATCAAGTGAGGACAAGGATCTGGTGATAGCAGAGAAATACTTGATCCAGACAGAGGAGGGTAAACTGCTGCACTCAGAACCACTGCAATCCAGACCAGCAGTGGACTCCCTCCGTGAAAGCAGTTTAAATCACTGACTGTGTATCAATCTGGGGGCTACAGCAACAACAGAAACTTTTCTTTTGCCTTGAAACACAGGTTTCCATTGTAAAAGCCTGACTATATGTATCTTCCTCCTGTCCAAACCTCTTATATCTATAAGCTCCTCAGCCTGACATGCTCAAGCTCTGGAGTCCTCAAGATGTATGGATGCAGAAATACGGATCTGCAAACCACTAGTTCAGTCCTTTTTGCTGGACCTGTGATACACAGACTTTCCAGGTGTGCAGTTGGGACTCACACCCACACTCTCCACATCTGCACATCATCATCTCCACATCTACACTGGAAATGATGAAAAGAAAGCAAATTTGCTTATTGAACATTCTAATGAGCATGTCCTCTTTGAACACCCAACTTACATCAATAGAAGTGACACAAATTCTCAGTGGGCTGCTGGATTCACTAACCACAGACTTCACTGTGAGGTTACAAGTTTCAGTCAAACCAAGCACAAGTCAACTGCATCCTCAGCAGCATCTCCTGCTGCTACAGACACTCGTGGTGCTGTCTCACAACAGGTCTACACCTCAGAAGTGTAAAGCCCTAGGCTTGGATTTCTTGTTATAGATGTGCTGCTTTGTTCATTAGCCTATAATTCCTTTATTCTCATTTTCTAAACTGAAACTCAAAAGGGACTGTCAAGGCAGAAAACTCAATCTAAACAGGTTCCCTAAATACATTCATCCTGAAGCAGGTCCAGTGGTTATTTGAGGATGGCAGCTGGCACCTGTGGCCTTTGGAGCAGCACTCCAGGACAGTGATGGAAGAGGCCAGCTGGCTGGGCTGGCACCAGGTGCCACATTTGACTGATGGAGTGATCCAAGTGCCACAGGCTCGTAGCCTGTCATTAACAGTCTGCAACTCCTCCAAGCAGGAGTCAAAGCTGGGGTCACTCCAAGAGCAGGGTCTGGCTGTGTGCTCACTTCCCACACACAGCTCCAGTTAAGTTATTCCTTACGTATATTTTTATTTTTTTTTTTTTTTTTTTTAGAGGCAAGGGGCACAGGGCACTGCAGCACACAAACACTGAAAAGTCATTGCCTTCTGTGTGAGAAATTCAGCAATTTTTATGGGTAAACGAGTTGTAAAACATTTTGTTCAGGCTATTTAATTCATCAACTAGCTGGACAGCAAATATGCTAGGATGTTAATTTAACAGAATTATTCCCCTCTCAATAAGGTAAATGTTAGATGAAGATCATTAGGCAGGCTGGCAGCCCTGTCATCTTCCTTCTGCCAGATAAACCTACAAAGTAAAGTAGCTGCTAAAGAGGTTCTGGCAACGGGAAGGGTTATAATCTTCCCTGAGTAGACCCTCCTGCTGCCATATTTCCTACATTTTTGAAGCTGGTTTAGGATTGTCCTTTTAGCCTACAGTTTCATTTGTCTTTTAGAATAACAAAGCTATGATTTCAAAAGTCAAACATCCACATGAAAATCAATGCATTCATCAGAAAAAAGCAAAGCCTTCTGCCTAAATGCTGCTCTGTGTGTCACATCACAGCCAGGTACCCTATTCTTGATGTGCTATTGAGTTTATTTGACCATCAAATAAAATAACTCTCACAAATTGGGTCGGTGTTTTTCCCCATGGGAAGTGTTATTATTTATAAGTAGATCTTGACCTTACAAATGAACTCCTCCTGCCTTAGATAGTTTAAAAATGGGCCAGAGTTTCAGCAGTTCTGTGATTGAAGGCTGCATTCCCCTTAGGAAAAAAAATAAAGCAATTCATCTATTGGTTCAGATCTTTAAACTGAAAACTCTTTATGATAAAAACCTCTAATTCTTTTTCTGCCCTCAATTCACTGCAATGCCACAAGGCAAACAAAAGCCTAAATAGAGGAGAATAAATACTCCAAATTGCAACAGTGAAAATGCAGGGAGACTCTTGCATGGAGCACTCCTAAAACGATTTGGCCTGCTTCTGGCTACAGGAAAACAAACACAGTTTTAATAAGAAAATCATCTGAATTATCCACAGAAACTATAAAACAATTCAGACCTGTTAATGAACCTATGATAACATAACAGAGCACTATTTTTGCCTGTCCTAGTAGCAGAAGATGAGAGGTGTTGAAAAGTGCCCCAGGCTTCCAGGTTGGAAACATTATAATTCAGCTGAATTGGAACTCATTTCTTGTCTCTGTTCCTTATTTCCAGATGTTTCTTTCTGCCTTCACTTTTTAAAGTTTGATAAATTCTTACAGCAGGGACTATAGTTTCCTGGGCATTCATTCAGCACCAGCACAGCAGAGCCTTCAGCACCACCAGACAACCCAGTTAGTGTGTGGGAAAGGAGTGAAAGCATAAAGGATAAGCTATATTTCCTGCCTTTTCCCGATATTTTTTTCCCATTCAAATCTCTGTAGGTTCTCAAGTCACTCACCACTTGATTCATTTCTAAAAGCACAAAAAACAATATGACTAACATCTGGGTTGTTACGCATCTCCGTTCTCCCCCAACATTAGGAATTCTTCTATCTAATGTGGCAAAGCTGAAGCCAATATAGCTCCTCGGTGTTTACTTATCTTCATGAAAAAGCTATTGAAGCACCTCCAGAGTCTCACCCCTGTGGGTCCTGAGCAGGTTGACACACATCTCTCTCCTTTCTGTTCAGCAGGGGCTGCATTTCGTGGTTCTTGTTTCACTTCTGAGCCCACGGCTGTTCAAAGCCTGCCTCTTCCACGTGGACAGCGCTTTTGGAGAAAAGATAATAAAATTTATTCATCAGCTCTTAAATGTCTCCTCACATAGGAAGGTATGTGGGGAAAACAGCCTTTCAAAGCTTTGAAGCTATATACCAAAACATCTGTTCAGGTTTCAGGGAGTTTACAGCCCAGCTCCCAGAGCTCCTATCAGGAGATTGAAGAATCCTTCAGAGCTCCGGTGCAGTTTTTTCAAACATCTTCCTGTGATCAAACACAGAGGCTTGAGCTTAAATACAAAATGCAATACTTCTTCCCCTCTCCATGTTTTCAGTGCTCTTTATTAAATTCCTCCAGCAGTTCTTCCCCATAAAACCTATTATGACTTTTCAGCAAGAAAGGTTTGGATTTCTTTGCTATTGAAATCTCCAGCTGAAAGGACAAGGACCAACTCCCATGTTAGACAGCATATCACATGGCAGCATTTAAATGGACATATTGATCAACATAATCATCCTAATATTTACCACTTGTTGTAAAGATGAACTTATTACAAGACATACAAAAAACGTACAATATGTACAAAACCACTTTAAGAGGAGCTGGATCTGATGAGCGCAAAGGTTCATTGAACTAAATCAACTGACATAAATCATTGAACTAAAACTACTGTTTGACCTGGGACAAACAGAACAGGATACAAACACCGTACTCTTCAAAAACAATCCAAATTTGTAGCCCAAGGTCTTCCTGAGCCTGTATATGAAAACCATAGATACTTTTTCTCACATTCACAATTTGAACACACAGAAACTTTCAGCTATTAGATTATCCTGCAGAGAGGCTTCCAGAATCAGGTTCTTTGTGCAGAATAATCTCCTTCGGCATATTTTTGAAGTTTCTATATGATGCTTTCTGATTCTTCTACTATAAAGGACAATAAACAGTATTCACTGTTAGTTCTTTCCATCTCAGAATTAACAGACCTTCATGATCCCCTCTCTCTGTCATCTCCTTTCCAGCTATTTTCCCATGTCCTAAATTGCTCAGTTATTTCATCATTTTCTTTAAATTTAAAGCCATTATCACCTGCCTGGCAAAGAATGGTTTGAAATTTGACTTCTCATTGACCAGAAGAAAGAAGCATATCTGCAGGACAGTTTCCTTCTTTAAAGTGATACATTCTTGAATAGAGGTGGTAAAGGGAGAGCACAGATTCTTTTGGATCACACCAAAACCCCTTTCCACAAGGAACATCTCTGTCATAAGGACGACAATGACACCACCATATTCAGCAGTATTTTCCACATATTAGTCATGCTACATGACAGATACTTCCCCAGTTCTCTCCTCTATGACTTTTTCCTTAAGGAATCTCCAGGATGAAAAAAATAAAAAAAAAAAAAAAAAAACAAAAAAAACCAACAAACAAACAAAAAAACCAACCAACCAAACAAACAAACCACAAAACCTGTGGCCCTCGTATTGCTGAGCTTGAAAGTTATCAGCAGCCACAGCTTCAATGAAACAAAAACCTGATGACATTCTTTACAAAGACCACAAAACTGAGGCTTAAAAAGATTCTCAGTTTAGCAATGCCTTAAAGTTTCCTCTGCCTTTTTCTCTTTAGAGTATTAGCAATCACTGAGAAGAATTTCTCGTGTGGGTAATTTGATTTTTATCTCTGGAGGGGGTGGAAAGGACTAAGAGGATGATTGTTGCTGGCCTGACCAAAGGAAGGCTGGGAAGGGTTTAACTTCTGCTTCTGGGTACACCAGATAAGCAAACACTCAGGGGGCAAAAGCCTATTTACACTGAAGGACAGAGCTGGCTTAAAAACAAGGGGGTGCAAACCAGCTGTGAGTAAATACCAGCTGGAAGGCAGACAATGAGGTTCTATACCAGTTTTCCAGGGGAAGTAGTGGGGGCCAAAAATGTTTGTACTTCTAAAACGGAGTTTGATCAGTTAATGAAAGGGCTCATGTGATATGATTGCTTATGATGGCAGGAGAATGGACCTAATGACCCAGGAGGGCCCTTCCCAGACATATACTCTCCTGGTGAGGGTTCAGCCTGCACAGCGAATAGAAAGAACTGGTAATAGTAGACCTTGGGTGAAATTTCAGTGCATTTTCTGTGTTTTGCCCAGGACTGCAGGAAAGCTGGAGTTTCAGTCCAGGTCCACAAGAGAGGATATTACATTTCTCTATAAAACAGAACTAAGATACTCTTTTCTACACCATTTGGAAATGATCAACTCAGCACAGCCAAAAAGCACAAAAATACTAAAAAAACCCCACTAATTCTAAAACAATTTGATTCCCTCTAAAGTGGGAGAAAGAGACTCATCTTCAACAAACACAATTTTGCCCCCTTAAGCTTCTACTAACCCTCCGGGCTCCAAGTGCTCAGTAGCCCATCAGGGCACTTTGTTACTGAGTTACCCATGAAGAAAATTTAGAATTCTTCAGAAAGAAAACAAGATCAGTTGCTCAGAATTGTATCTTCAAGCAAACAGTACATGCAGCACACAGCCAGCAATGCCTCCAGACTCCTGCACAGGCAGGAGCAGTGGCCACAGGCACTTCTGGCCCTCCTGAAGAAACAGCAGCTACAGGAAAGAAGGAGAAGACAGATGTCAGCATGACTTTCCCAGGATTCCAGTAGTCTTCATCCAGAGATGGAACAAGACACAGGGACACAAATCACCATCCTATTCATAGTAACCCTCCTCTCTTGAATTTTAACCTAGATTATTTCTCAGTCATACCTTTTGCTTACACTGTGTTGTTGTGAACTTACAAAATCTCACCTGTTGAAATCTGCTCAGAAATCACTCAGGACAGTCCCCTTTTGCAGAGATGATGCTTTGCTTTTTTATTTTCCATGTATTACACATAAAAAAAAGCTTTAACGAATAAATCTCTATTTAGCTTTAATACAAACACAGCATTGTTTCATAAAACCAGGATTTCTCTTACAGTGTGGAATTTCATCTTTTAAAAGACTCCATAAACCATCCCAGAAAGACATTCACCTGCTTGTCAGAGGGTTTGCAATATTACACCAGCAGCAGCAAGGTAGCTTGCACTGGATATCAGAGATTAGGAGAACAGAACAAACCATCAGCTCATTTAATCTGAGCAGTCACACAAGTCAGCTTCCCACAGTTCCCTCCCTGTATTAAGTTCATACTTTCAGTCCAACCAAAAGTCTCTCAGAAAGTCATTCTGCCATGATCTGAGAACATCAACAGTAGTTTGCTCTTCCACTATCCAGCAGAGCACCTAACTTTCCATTTTAATTTCCCTGGCCTTAATTTGGAGCTGTGGATATTCATATGCCTTTCTCCACTAAATTAAAGGCCTGTTATCTGTCACAGTGATATGCAGAATGGAGCAAGACCCAGTTCTGCAATTCAGTCTGACAAAGAGAGATAACTTTTCCTTGTCCAACTTCGAGCAGCTTCCAAGGTTGGTGGAAAATCATCATGCTTCTAATTCAGCTACACTGATTTATACCAGTAGGAAATATGACCCCCATAGCCTCAACAGCAGCATACAATAAAGTGCTACAAAAAAATGTAATTTCCAGGAATATTTATTAATAAAATGTAAATTATAATGCAGCTGGTGTCTAGCACTTCTCCCACATTCCTTATTCTCACCTATCCAGACTATGCTTACAGTAATCAAGTAAATGTTCATTCTACTGTTTATGCTCTGTTCGAAATTTCTGTGCTTCCCCACACCTCTAGTCAGCTGTGTCTGAATGATGGCAACAAGATAAAGATAACATGATTACAAAAATAAATCAAAACAGTACAGAAATGTTCTTCTGGTTTTTTTTAGTCTACAAAATGAGAGACTATTCCCTTTGCTTCATCACCAGTCATCACAGTTGATAAACTGTGCTCTCTCATAAGCAAAGTGATTTTTCTCAGTAGAGAAAGCAGACTATTTCTGCTTTAAAGAGAAAACATTTACACAATCCTCGTGGCTCTGA
This sequence comes from Formicarius rufipectus, assembly GCA_013399695.1. Classification (NCBI taxonomy): domain Eukaryota; kingdom Metazoa; phylum Chordata; class Aves; order Passeriformes; family Formicariidae; genus Formicarius; species Formicarius rufipectus. The sequence goes on along the minus strand of VXAU01002515.1, from coordinate 58,181 downwards.
GGACTCCTCACATCACAAGTTTCCTATTTAGAAATCTCCTCCCACTTACACACCCCCATCAGGCTGTGTTGGTGGAATGGCTTAAAATAAAGATTAGCTCCTTCTCTATACAGTCCTGCCCTACCACTTGCAGTCTTTTTAGAGACAAAAGAAATCGGGACGACTATTTAAATTAAACAGCACATAACATATTCCCTATTTATTTTTAATAGGTTTTCCAACAGATGATTTGAGTACTGGAGAAAAGCTGGTAATTTTCACCTTAGGAGGTGACACAGACTTCCCATAATGGTGTTAGATTTAACTCTCTGTGGGTGCATCCCATGAGGAAAAGGGAGAGCACAGGTAAGTCTCCCATCACTTCAGAGAAAATTAGAGCCCTATGACAACTTCGAAATCAAATAGCAGTCTGAGGAAAGCCATCCTTACATCAGGACAATTCAGCACATGGACTTCTGCCAGCATATTAGGGACAGAATTGTGTAAGAATATTTAACCCCCAGCAAGCAGCTGAAGTAAGTCTTTGCAAAAACAGTTAAAACATCGTTAATTACGAAGGAACTCCTAATAACTGCAGGCTTCGTAGGCTGCACAGCAGCACCTCAGGTGGGATGCCTGACCAGCCAGCACTGAGTGCGATGCTTCTCTCGCTGGCTGTGGGGGAAGTACATAAAATGTGGCCACGCAGCAAACACCAGTGCATGAAAAGTGCCTGCTGCAACAGGAATGAACAACAGCAAAGAGCCTTTGTCAAGCCATGTGGAGCACTTTCTAACACCCTAACTGTGCCAGCGGGGTTGACCTGCCTGCAATCCAGCAGGAGCTTTGAGCCGGCTTCAAGTGGTGCACAGGAGTTAAGAGAATGCAGAATTGTGTTGGAGTTGTTTTACAAAAGCAGCAAACAGCGAGGTTTGCTTTTGTTAATACAGTCATTCCATGGACAAGATGTCAAATCCTGGTTTTTATGCCAGCTTAAACTTTGTCTTGGGAGAAATGCTCTTTGAAAGTTGCAATCACTCTGGCTGTGTTCAAACCAAGCATTTAGATCAGAAAAATCATTTTAGTTTCTTTCCCCCCACCTCCTTCACACAAAGCCCAACCATTTCCTTACTATAATACAAGTTTTCCACCTCTTGGTCTATTTGCCAGAAGATGTCCAGCCCACCTAGTACTCACTGTTCTCACCAGACACACAATCAGTACCTCAACTTCCATACAAACTCCTTGTTGAAATACCTTTCATTCCAGACTCCCAGCAAGAATCTCCTGTCCAACATCCATTTCCCACTCTAGTTCCCTCTATCTTCTGAAATCCCCTCTCTCAATTCGCTCTCCTGCTCCCAGTAAGGTTCCTGCCTCACAAATTACTCCCTAGACCAACCTCACACAGAAAGTCTTTAAGTCCAAACTCACCTAAAGCATTCTGATAATAGAAAAGCATCTAGGTGTGGATTGTTCTCTACCCAAGTGAAATGCACAGGGAGATATGGCCAGACTCCCCCAAGCATAACTTATCTTTAAGCCAGTGTGACAATCAGAAGCAACAGCACAATCAGAATCCCCCGTGGCTCCTCCATTAATAGGACACTTTGCCTACAGTGCCTTCAGCAGCCATGGAACATTACACTGATGTTTGTATGGTATTTCATATAAGCTGTGGGAGCGATGCTGAAGGTCAGAGCAAGAGCACTGCATCTACCTGAAGTTTCCCTCATAGCAGCAGCAGAAGCCAAGGAGTTTGTCCAGAAAAGTTTAAAGAAAGCTGCAAGGGATGGAATAGATCTCTGGAGGTACTGGAGCAGACTGTAAGCAAGGTGAGGTGTATATGGCAATGAACCTACAGCTCAAATATCGCTCACAGGCATAAGCGCTCAGCTCCTCTTTCCTCTCCATTAAATCACATTTCCCTCCCACAGATGAGAGCTGCTGGGAGAGCTCTGTGCCAGCCAGAGGAACACACCGAGATGAGCAGGGAGAGATTAACTGAAAGCTGAGGAGGAGGAGGATGCTCGAGACAGCAAGCAGCAGCTCTGCAGGGTAAACAAGGAAGAGAAACTGTGCTCAAAAAGCAGATTTAGAGAACCGGGTGGCAAATGTCTCCAGTTTCTGGGGCTGGGGACTGCAAACAGATTTCCTAATGAAGGAAGCAATGAGACAACTCATTTTTTACCTACACTAGACTTACTGGTGGAATGCTTAGTTCTCTTCCCCTGGAGCCTCTGGCTTCTGCAACCCTGAAAACTATAGAGTTTTCTCTGGGCTTCATTTCTCATCCATAAATTAGGGTAATGATGCTGTGTCTAACTCCTGGGGTTTTCATGCAAGCAATACTTTCACCACTGTGACAAACTATGCAAATACCACTGCCATTAGCACAGAGGGTACCAAGACAGTCACAACAAGAGGCAGTTCTGATTTTAGCATCTTCCAGAAGAAATTAAGTCATTTGATCCTGAGAATGCAGCACCTCTTTCTTTTTCTCCTTATTCAGACTAAGTCAAATGACTTCAAATCTGTGCCGAGAGAATAATTCTCATAAGTTAAAAAAATATGTAAATACCCATAACTGAGCAAATTTTCATCCTAATGCTCAAGTATCTTATTTTCAGCATAGACAATGAGACACATCAGCTGTGTCAGGTCACGTACCAGGAGATGGGTGTCAGTGCCAGGCACACTGAACCTGTAGGGACTCTCCTGGGCAGCTGCCAGAGGCTCCCAGGGAGGTTATTCAGTCAGAACCTCCTACACCTCCTGCCACCAGCACACATCCTGCCTCCTCTCACTCCCCAGAGGCATCCACTGGTGTCAGCCCAGACAGAACCAGAGCTGCTCCTGCTTGCTCTGCCCTGGGAGGTGGGACCTACAAGGACTGCAAGTCATTGCCAGCAGAACTGTGGCTTGCACCTTTATCAGCTTCTCAGCTGCTGACCCCAATCTTACCTGTCTTCCGTGAACTTTATGATTTGCTCTCCTCTAGGCTTTGCTGAATTTGGTTTCACATATTGACAGATGTTGATACAATACTGTGCTAATATCAACTACTTCAGAGACTGCAGAGGCATGTGAACTCAGGTTTAAGGAAAAAGGACTAAAGCAATTGCTTACTGACTCTGGAATTGGTTTTGGCAGCAACCAATATCTCAGCTAGTGATATTCAACTCAAACCAGTCTCCCAATATGCTAGTGTTGTAAAGAAAAGTGCTCTTGTCCCACACAAATTCTGGTTTTGCTATGTGAGGGTGCACATAAAAAGGAGAGCTGGGACAGATTGAGAGCACTGGAAATAGATGTCACCCAGTTTTGTAGTACTTCTTTTACACAGTTTCTTCCTGTAATAAAAACAAAGCCAAAACAAACTAACACAATCACCAAAATAAAAAAAAAAGGAAAAAGGAAAAATTGAGGGAAAAAAAGGAGGAAAAAAAGAAGAGACTTGTTCATGGGTAACATGTCTAAGAAACAGGAGCACGCAATGGCCATTGCCCCTCTGCTTTAAAACTGTTCCTCCAGTTTAACCCAGAAGAGTCCTCACACCCCATTTGAAACAACTCATGAGACTTTACAGTAGATCATTCTTCTCTTCTAAAGAGGAAAGCAAATTAAACTCTGAACTCTAATCACGTTAATAGCCCTGGCTGACACCATAAATCACTGATGGAGTGTTTTCTTCATGCCCATAAATTACTGATACCATGTCCTTCTGCAGAAGATTGCTTCTCCTTAAAAGCATATTAATACATCTGCACCCACTCTCCTTTTTAAATACACTGGCTCAGCCTGTCAGTGCTCGAGGCACTGATTTCAACTTTCATAATCAATTATATCATTTTGCTCCGCAGCAGTAATTTGATTACTGCTTTTGGGTGTGACAGGCACTTGTGACCATTTCTGCCCATCTTCAGCTGAAACTGCTAATCTGCCTTCCTTCCCTCCTCCCTGCAAAACCTGTGCAAAATTGATAAAATAACATCAATAAATCAAGGCACTTGCATTTTCCCTGAAGTGACTGTATTTCAGATTTCTTCTCTGAAACACAAACAAGGACATAGTTCATCGAGCTCAACAGCACGACCAAAAGTGGTATAAAATGATGATGATGTTTTGTGGCAGTTATTGCCAGTTTTGCTAATATGACTGACTGCTTTTCCTGTGCAAGCTGTCTCTTCTAGATTACCTTATCTTTGAAATAATCACCACTACCACCTAACATTTAGCAATAATTTACTCCACAGCAATTGGTATGACACAGCCCACATCAGCAGAAACAAAACTGCAACATTCAAGGAAAAACAAAATTATTCCACATTTGTTTCTGACAAGTTCAGATTCCCTGCTGACCAACCTGTACACTGCACTGAGGAAACACAGTGCATTCAGAACTGTTCACACGCAGCATCGAAGGATAAAGTTCAAACAAAAGTTGCCACTTTCTTCCCACTAATTTCTTAAGTTTCACTGCAAGCGACAACAAGAGGCAATACATTTGCGTATTAATCAAGTTCTAAAATGGGCTGCAAAAAGATGAATGCCCATTCCTGAAACGGGTTGAGTTCATCAGTCACACCTTCCTTAGGGACACTTAAATCCACTTCCACAAACATCTGCAGAGGCTGCAAGTGGGATGTAGCACCTACTGAGTCTTCTTTCAGGGCAAGTGTTTTTTAGAAGGTTAAGTCATTGATTTCTTTCTTCCTCAAACCTCTACTAATACAAAGCCTTCCAAAGGCAGGAAGGATCATACACACCTTCTCTTAGCCAGCGCTGAGTAAAACAGATCTTCTTTCATTTTCCCCTTCACCCATAATTTTGGGGGGCTGATAAAACACTGTGTGATACACAGATTGAGGCCATGGAAGCCTGGAGTAACTTCATTCAAAAGTAATATTTCCATTAAGCAGATAATTCAGTTGTTGGGGGTTTTTTCCACCTAACTGCTTTTTTTTTCAAGTACCCGATTCAATATACTTAAAAATAACACGTGACCCCAGATCGCACAAAGTAGTCTGTTCTCCCTTGAGCTGTCTCAGAGCAATCCAATGTTTTTCTGTTGGATAACCACACTGACATAAGAATTTTCATTAAACTTTTATTTGCAAGCATGATGCAACATGCTGATTTACCACTGCACAACAGAAAGTCCATAACTGAGAAAAAAGGAAATGCACCAGAACAATGAAAGAACTTTCAGCCTTAAACCAGCTGTTGAATTAGGACAAAAACCATTGTCCAAACAGGCATATTTAACCTGTATGAATTATTGATCCCATGGGAGAAAAACATGTCAAGAGCTTGGTTGGCAGAAGGAACCAATACAATGAGAAATCCCCGTAAGTCAGATGCAGTTTTTTATTCAGAAGAATTGTTAAAACTTTTCCAGGAGTTAAAGCCTAAATGCTCACACAAGGATTTTGAACAGAACATAACTGAACAAAACATTTCTTTGAAGACAGTGATTCCTGGAATGAAAGATTCCTTCTTGTCTGTGTTATTAATTCTTTCTCCCTGACATTCCTATTTCTGTCTTAAATTAGCTGCAGTTTTCTCTTCTGGCAAGAGGAAACCTGTGCTAGTAGGCCAGCACAGTTTTCATATTCATATACACCGTGAATTACTGAAACATCCATGTAACCTCCTTGCAGGTTATTTTCACAGAAATGTCTTTTAACCAAGTTAGAAACAAGTGTTTTTTTTTACGATGCCATGGCAGGAATTTGTTTTGATCTTGTAGGTTCCATTTACTGAGCTAATAAAGACATTAAAAAATTAAACACTAAAACTGATTTTAAACTTAAAATTAGTATTCTGAGTTCAAATGACATTTATGAAGCTTACATGTTGCTTTTGCTCCTGGATGGATATTCATGGCTGAAAGAGCAGATCTGACCTGGGTTACAAAGCTGCTTGTAGGAAGTTTAGCAGAAGAATCACTTCACATTTTGCAGCTCTCTCATAACATCTCTTTGTTCATGGTCCTTTTCAAACTGAGGTGATTTTACCATTTTTCTTAAGGCTGTGTAAGGAATTTTTTAAAAAGTAAAATAAAAAAGTAGTATCTCAAACAGTGATTGAATAGATACTATTGTAAAAAATCCATATCCCCACATCCCTATTTGCCAGTGTTACAGTTTGTAGAACAGAGAACAATTCAGTATTTCAAAGGAAGCCAATAACCATCACGAGAGCACCGATGGGTGACGTTACTTAATCTGCAGTTTCATCTTCCAGAGGAAAAGGGACACTACAAGGAAGACTATTTCCATAAACAAAGAATTTAAAAGCTAAAGAGAAAAAAAAAATGTTTTGGGTAACTGTCAGAATTCAGCCACATCTGTCTTACAATCCTGGTCAGCCCCTTCCTCCCCTCAAAGCTGAGGAATACTTTAAAAGCAATTGGAAACTTGAGACTGGGAAATGCAGATCTTGAGGAGCACGACATCAAAAGATGCCAGCACAAAAAAGAAGTTCCTCATTTCTGCATCAGGCTCCCTGTGGCTCGATGGGAGCAGCAGCAGTAACACAATCCCATCCTCCAGAGCACATGCCCCACAACACACCTGACGTGACTCCAGCACTGCAAGGAACGTTAGAGAAGTTTGTTACTCCTCCTCCTCCTCTTTCATCGTTTGAAAGCTTTGAGCAGTGGCTGAGGAGAGCTCCAACACCAGCAGGGAGGGAGGATCTGCTACAGCTGATATGCAGTGCACAAAGACAGAGTGCAAGGGATTTCCAGTGGAGGAGAAGCAGAAGAAATTGTAGGCACTTCATCCTACAAGGATCAACAAATCCCACAGACAGACTGCAATTACATGAAATTGTTTTGCAAAGGGGAATATGAGAGGAACAGAAGTTACCTGTGGTTTTATAGGTCTCATTGAAATGCAAGCTACGTTTTTGGAAGACCAAGCAAAAAGGACATGATTTCTATCAGTTTGGAAGACATAGGGAAAGCAAGAAGGGAAGAGAGCAGGATTCTCTTCTGCCAGTTTCAAGACCAGGCATGTGGCTTAGCTAAATAAGCAAGGTCTTCACAAGCATACAAATAATAATACTAATAATTTAAAACTTTATAAGCAAAACTCTGCATTCCACTGGCAAAGCTGCAAAACCTGCCTGGAGATTACACATGATGCTCTAACCACACTGACTCCTCAGAGCTGACCCATAAAAGCAAGAGCAATGACTGAGAGATGTGATAAAAGTTTCTGATGAGCGTTTTGGGAAACAAGCCCCTGGTTTGTGTTTGGAAGCTATTCCAAACTGTTCAGCGTGTCCTGTAGAATAAGCAGCCTTTTGCTCAGCTGCCAACACACCAGCCCTAAAGCTCCACGAGGTGACTTCAGACAGGAACAAAAAGCCTGTTTCCACCTACTACAGCTTGCACTAAAATCCCCTGCTCTGCCACAGAGGGCCTCGGTGCCAGGGAGCAACAATGAACTCATGAGGGCAAAGGCTCACATGTGCTGCTTGGCTTTGAAATCCTTCCTTGCTTTACAAACTTGACTGCAAAGGGAGCCAGAGCCCCGACACAGGGAGGACACCCCTGACAGCACTGTGGTCACATGGCACGAGCCTGGAGACCTTTATCTCTCACCAGCTCCAGGTTTTGAAGCACTGCTTCCCATACGTGGTTACATTGCTGATTCAAGACTTGAGTCTCCAGAAATCTCTCTAGTTGGTGCATCTCTGCTGGTACAAGAAGTTTCAGGGTGCCTCCAAATGTTCATCATGAAAACAGGAAGATGGATCCCTCTACAATCCACAAATACAGAACCATGAGAACCATTGCATGTCCTGGGTTGGGAGGCACCACAGAGATCATCTGGTTCCAACCCCCTGCCATGGGCAGAGATAATTTCACTAGACCAGGTTGCTCAGAGCTTCATGCAGCCTGGTCTTCAACACTTCCTGGGGTGGGACATCATGTTGCTTTTCCTACTGAAAAGGAGACAAAACTGTTGCCTGTGTAAGTCTGTCCACATATTTTTGGCAGAAACGTTTCAGCCTTGGTCATTGCTTCACCAAGCCAAGATCCAGCCTTTACAGCAGAGAGCTCATCCTACTCCACAGACTGTTCAGGACCTCCCTCTAAAACTTAACCATCAATTGTAAGGTCTCCCCTCTGCTCCCAGAATTCAGGACCAGAAAATATTAGTTACTCAATAAAACACTATCCGTGAGCAAACACAACAGCCTTTCAGCTGTGACAGGAATCCAGACAGAGGGTAATTCTTGTCTTTATTCACACATCCTAGACTAACTGCAGTGATTTCAAACACTTGCCTGCTTTTCTCTGCAATGCATACCATATCATTACCCCCCGAGAGGCCACTTTATGCTTTGCTCTCCTGCCTCCTCACTCCTGCTTTGTTGTATAAAGTTATATGGAAAATAATACCTAAGTGGCTCGGCATCCTGCAGGGAAGTTGCTTAAAACATCACTCAGTATTTCTGAAAATTTTCATGCCATGCAAACAAAAAACACAAATAAACAAAAACAAACAAACCAACCAATCAATAAAAAAGTCAATCATTAGACCTCAAACCTGACAGCTTTTTTTTTTTTTTGCATGAAAACTATAAATTAGGTAAAAAATATTTTCAAACGCATGGGTTTGCTTTCTACCAAAAGACTTCTGAGTTGCAAAGATGACAGTAACCGGTGATATCTGCTCTGCATCATCCTTGTGACTGTCTTGTTATTTCAGGAAACCCAAAAGATACCCTCTGAAAAACCAAATCACTCTGTCCTAATTAGAACCTTCTGAAGACAAACTTCAGTTGGGATGTACATCTCCCACACATTAAATACTAATTCAGAAAGCAGGAAGCCCTTCTCCCCATGTTCTTCAGATGAGAGGTTGCAGGCTTAAAAACACCAGGTCTAAAACCCAAGCTGAAAACTCTGCTGTTTAATAATGAAACACAGCAGTTGCATTTGAGATGTTAGAAGTCCTCTGGTAATAAATAAAACCCTGACTGCAGAAGACAAGTTTTGAGCAGCTTGCTCACAGTCACCAAGTTGTAGAGAACAGGAGTTTGCCCTCTTGATGCAAAGGTGGAGGTGAGAAGCACTATTTGCTCGCAGAGCCACTTTTACAGGAAGAAGGGATAACTGCATTTAAGGCATCACACTCCCTCCCCAGGCAGGCCAGCATCTTCTAGTCTGGTGATCAAACACACTGTGTGAGCAATCAGGTCAAAACACCTCCAGTACCACAGGTACCCCATGCTCATCTTTGTTGCTACAGGAATATTAACTGGGCTGATTTAGCTGTTCTGCAGCAAACTCTCAACACTTAAAAACACCTCCCAGTCAAGGTCATTCCAAACAATGCAAGTGTCACTGTTGGACAAGCAGAAGGGTATGCAGAGAAAATGAGCCCTACAGAGCCTGTTGTTCCTCTCTGGTCACCTAATGCTGCTCTGACCATTGATTATGGATGGGAGATAATGTCCATTCCTACCAGGCAAGGCAGGGACTACCAGCAGCCAAGACATAAATTTAAGGACTATTAATGATCTCACTTTCAAAGGCAGCTGGTACTTTCATTTGTAGTGAAAATTTAGTTGCTTTGTACTATTTCCTGCAAAAATGGAACTTTTCTGTAGGAGGCCAAGAATTAGATATTGACCCCATTTGAGCTTCTAAATTATTGACGTAAACTTTTCAGGGCAGATATCCAGTGATTCAGGATTAACAATCTAACATTATTTTTGCCTGCATGCTTCCAAAAGCCAAAACACACTTTGGGACTTTCTGACAGCATGTGCGGTTTAGGCAGCAAAAGCACTGTGACCTGAAACAACCACCACCACCAGTTAAATCACGTAAGTGTTTCCTCGAAAATATTTGAATTCTCAATTTTCACCTACTTAGAGGTTTGTCACTTCCTTTTAAGTCTCTCAATGAAAATACTGGTTCATCTCACATGGACAATTGACTTTTTACCTGCTACACAAGAGCGTAACAAAGCAACACGAACATGTACTTTTCTTTAATTAAGCATAATCTATTTGCAACAAAACAGAAAACCTCTTTAAACCAATTTGTGCTGCTTCTAGCAGCGGGCAGCTGTAGCAATCTAAATTACCGCATCACCCCATGCTACTTTCTGACATGGTGTAAATTGGCATAATTCTACTGAGGTCCTGTTGATTTACACCCGTGGGCTTTGTGGCTGGCTGATCCACATGATTTCAAGCTTTCACAAATATATTTCATAGGTCTCACCTGAATAACACCTGAGGCCAGGTATTGTCATCTGAGCAGCACGTCCCCTCTCCCTGCCTACCAGACAAGGCCAGCAGCAGAGGGCTCCCTTTGGGCACCTAAGCCCATACTTCACAAGAATCGGTAAGTACTTAATTAAGGGCTTTAATCACTTAAAAATTGCTAACACAAGTCAGAAAGGAGGAAACCACGCAAGTTCCTCTCTTAAATGTAATTAACCTGTGATCTACTTTTGACTAGAACAATTAGAAAGGTCCAACCTAAGCTGTCATCTCAAGGCCACTCCTTGTCCTGCTGCCTCAGAGCATTCTAGGTTGAATTACTGTTGTTTACTCTAACTTTTAACTGAGAGGTATGGCCCTGAAATATAATCAATGCTCACTTTTGAAACCCTACAATTTTAATTACCATTTCCAGACACCCTCTATCACATGTTTTATGTACAATCAATGCTGACCCATAAAATGAAAGCACTTTCACATTTTGGAATACAAGAAGTTTTGCTCTTTGAGAAGAAAACAATCAATTACTGATCATCTAACTACCTCTGTGTGCATATCTATCACTCTTCTGTTACCGCAGATTAGACATGATTATGTCCCAAGAAAGCAAAAATGCTATAAAATTCCACTTCTGATTTGTTTAACATAGGAATTTATGGTCTTTCTTTTGGTAATAGGATTTATTTTTTTTAAAGCTACACAAAGCATTGTTCCCTGAATAGCAGTTGAGGGAAGGGGGTAATTAAATCCTGAAACACCAAAATTTGATCAATGTGTTTTGACATTGCTTCCTTCTAAATCATTTTTAATATGCTGAGATCTGAATGCACGATGACACATCAAGACACCATTGTGTGAGAGTTGTTATGTACTGAAAGAAAGCTCTTCATACACATAACTCTGGTTTTAGTATGTTGTAGCAGGCTATGCCATAAGTAGCTTGCCACTCACGAAATTTGGGGTTGAGTGTTTCTTTTTGTTTTGTCAAAGGTAGGGATCAGCCTGTAATCTTTTCAGAAATGCATTACCAAGTGTCAGTAAGAAAATCACTGGCTTTAAACACCAAAGGACAATGTTTTCCTTATTAGCACACACAAATAAGAGGTATAAAAAGCCTTTTGACAGACACTTAGAGAAAAGATGTGCCAGGACATCCACATTCTTTACTATTGGCTTATAAGGAATAGGTTGATAAAATGCTAAAAGAAAAGCCTACCTTAAAATTCTGCTCAAAATCATTAGTTAAGGTGGGTAAGGAAGGTGTATTTTTAGGTAAGTTAGTCTATCAGGTACATTGAGAGCTGGGCCAGCCTGCTGAAATCAACAGCATTTACACTGGCCACTCAGAAGGGTTATGAGGTGATAGGGATATATTTGGAGCTAGAGACTTGAACATAGAAACTTCTTTTTCAAAGCACCTAAAAATGCACATCATATGCACACGTGTCTGGTGGCACAGTAAAGAACAGCCATCCTGGAGTTACACACAAACCAGAGATTTGCACAAATGGGGGAAGCTAAACTTAGAGAAGGGATGTGTAAGTATATACATCCTATGAACACTAAACTGAGCACAAAAGTTACATAAATCCTCCTACTTAAAAAAAAAAATCACATCAGAAGTGTCAGTGTATTCTCAAGGACTGAATCACGGACTGTGCCAGTAGGCAATTCAAGGTTACAAAAAATGTGGGAGAGAGCTCTGCTTATGCTAAATCTTTTGAGTCAGCTTGGTCAAACAAAAGACTTTTCTATAGTCAGTGAACCCTCAGGAATCCACGCTACTTCCATCTTCACCACCGAAGCTTAGACAGCCACCACTACCCCCACAGATACACAGTTTAGGAACTTAGGAACTTCTGAGTGTCAGCAATGCAGACAAAAGTAATCTCTGTACAAATGTAATTCTCCTGCTGAAGTTATACCACTCACCTTGAGCTTTTACTGAACTCATGTATTTGCTCATCTCCAAAAACCCCTGTCATTCCATGCAGGTCTGAAGTAAAGTGGCAACATGAGAAGTGCTGCACTGCTCCCAAACTTCTGATTCTTACAGGTAAATGATGCTTCCTGCACCAGGCCAGTCAGAGCAAACACTGAGTCTGAAAGGGGATCTGCAGGCAAATTTAGATGCTCACAGGCACCACTGGACATTAAGGCTAAAGAAAAGCTGAATGGAGAAGCTGCTGATAAGAATGCTGGAAAGATTCAAGACATGCAACCAAAGAAGAGCTTTCCCAACTTCTGTTTTATTTCCTAAGTGTTCATCTAGGGTACAAGGCATCATCTCCTTCCTCCACACTGTGGATGTTAAAGTTCTACCTCAAAGGACAACTTCAAGAAGACAATATTTTTGTATTATTATTTGTGTCTCAAACAATGCTTTTAAACAGAAGCTTCCATTTATAAGTCTCTCCAAGTACCACAAATCCTATATGGTCTTACCAGCTGGATCTTATTCTCCATAACTCCCTGGACCTGGAGAGTGTAAAGGTCAGGGTGGAATCCATAAGGCATAGTTACAATAAATACTTCAATTTCTTTGAAGCTCAAATGTCCAGTTGTGTTCGAAGCCCCATCACTCCCTATCCCTATGATGTCAAGTACAGTCCAACCAAAGCAAGAGAATAAGTCATTTCTCTTTACATGAGAAAAGGAAGAAGAAAAAGGGAGGTTGGGGTAGGGGGACGGGAAAGCAACTTAATTCCTTTGAAGGAAGTTTAAGAGTGAAGAGAAAGCAGCAACAGTGTCTTGGTCTGCCTGATCAACAGGTAGTCTCCAGCTCCTGCCAGGAAAGGAGCAGAGCAATCCTGTAACCACAGCAGCCTGACATGGCTGTGCAGTGATATTCCACTCTTCACCTTCTCCTCTTGCTACAGCAGTGAACCTTGCATATTAATCCCTAGAATCCTCCTTATTTAATAAATGCATTAAAGTTTATTGATTTTTAGTGACTATGAAAGGTCAAGTCAAAACCAAGCAGGAATATTTTGTAATGCATGGGGCTGTAAAGAGGAAAAAAAATTCATAATGAGGGTAAGTAGTTACTGCAGATTGGAGAGAAACTTCAGCCAGTCAAGTTCGTCTCTAGTTGCATGGATGGAAGCAGGTAATTCCACTTGGGTCAGAACTTCAAGCAGTACTTTCTGTGGTCTTAGCCTGAATTTATATTTGCACTCCTATGAAACAAATCTCAAAACCACAGACATTATTAGTATTTGTTTAAAAGACAGGAGACTCTTCTCTAATCTTTCATTTGGACCTTCTGTTCAATAAAGACTAAAAGGCAGCAGCCAAAAACTTCACCCGCCCTCTCACAGGGGAAGGGGGAGAACTGCTGCCCTGCCATAGACTCAGGGTATCCCAGGTCAAAACAGGCAATGGGCAGGGAAAGGAGAAGCAAGTATATGCTTCATTTTTAATATCTGAGATATGGAATCTCTCATGCAAAGTAAATTATGGAGTAGTCACTTTTTCCAAATATTCTCATTCCACCCAAACCTATCCACAATGAAAAATGATGCTGTGATTAGAGACATGCTTAATTACTTTTCAGCAATAAAAGTTTATGAACCACAATTTTATCCTGTGCAATGTGCATTGTCTTATTTATTTTTGTATATTCATAAATATGCAAAGCCATTAAGATGTTTATTAATTGCAGCAGAATACAATTAGATGGCTTTCCACAATAGCAGGCTTTGAAACTGTAATGTGCATTCACTCCTTTTCCAGTACCTCCCTTCAATTATTTACTTTTTCAAGGATCTGTTATAATGATATAACGAATGTTATACTTAAATAGCATCAATGCCTAAAATAGAGAACACTGACCTGTTACTGCATTAAGCTCAGCCATGTAGTGAGTTGTGTCATTTTACAAAACCTTCTCAAACCTGACTACCTGTAGAGCCTCACACTGTTCACAATGTTAACAAGTCACACACTTCTTGGACACGAATTATGATCTTTCCCTTCCCCCACATAATTCCTCTTTAATCTTTTCACAGATTTTTCCACCATTGTTACTTAATTTCCAAATGAATAGATTTTAAAATGTTCTGATCCAACTCTCCCATGCGCAGTGGATGGAAAGTTATGTTGTCCCTGCAGCACCGAGAGACCATTTACAAAGTTATAGACATTGTAACCTATAAAAAAAAAATTCAGTTAGCAGACTGCTTTGCAGGAGTTACTCCTCCAGAAAGGAAACACTTTTTGAAGGTCAGCAGCCTGACCTCACTGCTGTTCACTGCACTGACTTCCCCATCAGACACTTACAGGGTGGTTCCAGCGTCTTGCTTCAGTGAGTCGTGGCAGTCACCATAGAGGGCAGGATATTGTTACAGCTTACAACAACTGGCATTAACTTTTAGCCTAAGTGGTAGATTTTTACCTCTAAAATGATCATTTGCTTTTGATTGCATGCCCTTAAACCATTTCAGTGTATCCTAACCTTACTCCCATTCCGTGCTCCTCTCCATCACACACTCTTGGGGGTGTCAGTGCCCACTTCTCCCTCACAAGCCTATTATGAGACCTGAAACACTAATCTAAAAATATTTCATCCAGTTACATTGTTATCCTCTTTACTCAACTTGCTAATGGAGAGGCAACACGAGGTGACAAAGAAAGTAAAAGCAGAGTTACAGGGCAGCAATGCGGCTGCTGAAGCTCCCAGTAAACAAGCGAGCAGAGGGAGGGCGAGGGCTGCCAGGAGGGACTGGGAGGGAGGCACTTGCCAGCCGTGCTTCATCACCCGCTCTTAGCCTGCACCACTCCACTAGAGTGACTGTGGGGAGACATGAAATGTGGCAAGTGCTCCTGGAAATCTGCTCAAGTCCCTCTTGGGATTTGGCAGAGTTTTATTAGTTTCTGCTTTGATAACAGTAAATCCAGCTGAAGGCACATCTAGGCAGTGGTGAGCACTGGACTTCAAAACTTCAGAATACCAGGGATGGTGCTGCTCCGTGCATGCAAAACACAAGTTGTATTTCTTCCAGAAATTCTCACATTTTTCAGTCTCAGCTGCGTACAAAGCCCTTTTAAGCAGCCAACCTACCACTGGCTTTCCCTGTGTGAAAACTTGAGATGTTCCTAAAATAGTATCATGTTATACCACAGTCCTATCCAACCTTGATCCTGTAATTTCCCCTAAGTGGGGGGGCCCTGGCAGAGCCCCCTGACAGCACAGGAGCCACACACAGAGGTGCAGTTTCAGGAGGAAGGATTTAAGAAGGTGGCTTAGGGGTCCCTGTACAGGTACAGCAGGAGGGGGACTTGAGGCTGCCCTGGTGTGCTAGTTCACTGTGTCTTGAGATGGAATTATGCTTTTTCCTTGGTGTTCAGTCAAAAGACACTGATATAGACCCACTGCCTCATCTGAGACCACACTTTAAATTTAGGGTTGTTTAACAGTATCCAAATAACATCACATTCCAGTCAACCTTTTTCTCATTAATGCTCCTAGAAAAGAAGAAGAGGAGGGGGAAAAAAAGAAGGATGGAACAAGAGAACTAAAGGAGAAGAGAAAGAAATTCTTAATCCTATCTCCTTTTCCTAGAGGTTTATTTACTCATCTGCCTCTTGTTTAGGACAAATAGCTGTTCCATAGAAGCCTCAGACGGAGGAGGAGGACCCTTCACCCCCACGGGACAACCACACATGCCAGCTGCTCTGCACAGCCTGTTTCCAGGAGGTACCCAGAGCTGTGGAAAAGGAGGAGGTGCGAGGGGATGGGAAGATGTCAGGGCTCCCCCAGTACGTGAGAGAAGCTGGAGCAGACACGGATAAACAACCTCCTTAAGCCCTGATTTACAGCCCGGGAGCAGCACCCACCACACCAGCCTGCACCCCCCCTGCACTTCAGCCACCCAACATGCCTGACACGAATAAAGGCAGTGATCAGCCAAGAGGAGAAAAGGGAATGAGCAGACAATATCCCTACTGCGACTATTAGTTTCTGCTGTGTAATGCCAAGATGCCAAATGTACTTCTCAATTTTATTTATAGCTTCAGAATTAATACAGCAATTAGCTACAGAATTGACAACTATGTTTTACTAGAAGCCAGGATTTTAATTAAAAGAATTTAACACAAAGCTCTCAAAATACTTTGAGAAATAAGGATCTATTAAGAGGTTAATGTGCTAAAACTTTTCACATTGGCACATGAAAATTTCACATATTAGGAAAGAACTAAGCTGAAACTGAATGCTTTAATCAAATCCTAGTGACATCATTTTTGCTAAAGCAATTTAGGAAATCAGAGAGATTAAAGTTGAGATCCATTAGTAAGATGGGAAGTGAATATAAACATAATTTTTGCAATTTCTGCTGATTTAATTTTAAAAACCTACAAGATTAAAACTAAGGCCTACTTATAAGATGGCAAGTGAGCATAAACTTATTACTCTTCACACTGCAGAACTTTTATATGAAAATAATCAATGAGAAATCACATTAAAGATACTTTTCATATTCATCAGATTATTTGGTAAAGAAGATAACAAAATTAAATCCCTCCTGATAATATGAAACAAATGCAACATTTTCCAGATCACAAATAACTACATTCCAAGACACTGGTCGAAACCCAGACTCAAACTTGCATTGCAAATCAACAAAACATTATTAAATTAGACTCAAGGATGGAACAAGAGACTCTGTGCTGTGTTCTGGCTGTTCTGTCCCCCGGCAGGCTGAAATGCTGCTGGGAAATCAGCCACATTGATTACTGGTATAAGAAATCTTTTCTTTGGCTCCTCCAACTGCTGATGTCAGCTGCTTCCAGGTTTAAAAGAACACGTTAGATTACAAATAAGAGCACAAACTGAAGGATTACACTGAGGAATTAAGAAATAAACCTATTACTCTAGTAGGCACCCACACAAATTTTTCACTAGGGCTGTTAAGTATATCAGATGAGATAAAGCAAGATTAAGCTAGGTACCCTCCCTCAGGTTTATCAGCAGAGAACAGGAATGGGCCAACTGAGGTATGAAGTTCAGCTTCTTCCCCTGCCCACCAGCCACAGCCAGCAGTGCAATAATCCCTAAACCAGACCCCAAACCACCACAGAACTGCTGCTTCCCCTTGGCCTTGACACAGAGCACAAGCCCAAATATGCACCTGTGGGGAGCCTGAATAGCCAGGCACAGCTCAGCTCGGGAAGGAGCACCACCCAACACAGGGTACACCACGGAACACAATCCTGACCCCTCGGCAAGCAAAGGAAAGCAGCTGCTTTAGGCTCCCGACCAGCAATCAGATCCCCACTGGAGGAGCCCAAAGGCTACAGCAGCACCTAAACAACATTCTTAGTGCCCAGGGATCCTCCTGCTTGCTTTGGATTGCAGCAGCAGTTTGCAAAGAGAGCGGACTCTGCAGTTTATAAAGTGTCTCGTACTTCCATCGCTCCCTGCCCTCCAGCCTGGGATCGGGGGGTTTATTTTCCTGTGATTCTAATTGTACTGAATGAAGACACAGGTTCTGGCTGGCAGCCTTGAGTGACCTTTTTAAAGGCCTGAAATAGATTTCAACTCAAAGTCCCTGGCAAAGGAAGCCTGGCAGGCTGTTTTAATGTGGCCAAATAGGGCTCAGTCAGAGCAACACTCCCCCAACAGACCAGATAAGATGAAAAGGGCAAGTCTCTTAAAATATGGCTCTGACTTTGAAAGTCAGATGACAGGGCTTCTGTACATATGGTATGTGACAGCTCTGTAACACAGCAGTTCTGGTCACCCCTTGAAAAATATTAATCAAAGTTTCCACGAAGACAAGCCTTTCCAGTTCTGCCTTCACAACTTTGCTGAAGGGGTCTGTGGTTCCAGCAAACAGACCCTTTAGAGGGAGCAGGCAGATTGAAGCAGACATGGTAACTCCTGCACCCTGGAGCTACCAAAGTGAGTTTTCTCCTCCTTTTTTAATGTTTAAACTGCATAATTAAATAGCATACATCAAATTCAACCATGAAGCAAACTGCACTCAGAACTCATCACTGAGCATAGAATAATTAGCTCTAAAAGAGTTAGCTCCTCAGAAAGATCACACAACTGGGTGAGTCAACTTTTAAAAAAGTTCAGAGGAGGGAGGAATGATAATTTCGTGATTTAAATACTATTACTAAAGTTAAACTTGAAAATCCTGCAAATGCATTGCTCCACGTAGTAGAGATAAGCAGTGACCAGCATGGGTTCCACAATGCAATACTGTGCCCATCAGACCTCCATGGGGCACTCCACCTCTGCTCCACTGCTGCAAATGCACAGTCATTTACTGAACATCAAATATTCAGGGGAATGTAAATCACTCAAGTGAATCACTGCACTGAGCAGCCCTGTGCAAAGTGCTTCCAGGGACTTCTCATCTTCTGCCTGTCGGTTTAAGCCACCGATGAAGAGGAAGAAGGTCAAGAAAGTCATGGGTAGCTGTTGAAATCAGCACGACATCCTGAGCATGGTGCTTCTCCAAACGCAGACCCCAAACAGGAGCGGGGCAGTCACCACAGCAGGGACCGCTCCAAGCACCTTCCCCTCCACAGCTCTGACTGCAGCAATTACGTTCAGACACGTGGACAATTAACACAGCTCTTTCACAGATCAAGGCATGCTGGAGCTGAGCTGGAAACTGCTCTGCAATAAAGCAGGATGTTTGTTTACCTCGAGCCTGACACCTCACTCTTATGGTGTAATCTTCCACTTCACCAACCCAAATTGAGAGCTGGGGAAGCCCGAAAGCAATCCTGCAAGGAAAGCACTTAGAAACCATCACACACCAATAACAGAACAAATTTAAATCTGTGTCAGGAAGAGAAGAAAAAGGGTAAATATAATGGGAACCTATTATTTCACACCAGCTTGTGATACACTCAGTTGTGTCAAGGAAAGAGGACTGTGTGAGGCACTTACTGCAACACTAATACCTGAGTAAAAACCCATTGCCTGCAGGCTCATGCTGTTTTGGTTATCCTTTAATTTACTGTGTTTTTTTAATCACCCCTAAACCATCATGTTATTACTTCAAAGCACAAACCTTAGTTTTTTGTACCTTACAGCAAAGCCACGTGCAGACTCCACATATCCCTTGTGTGCTTCCCAGCATAAGGAAGGTTATTAGAGCAGCTCTTACTCCCAGCTCAGAGCAACCCTGTAGCAAAGTCCTGTACAAACAAGCAAAATAGCCTCTGTTCTGGACAGCTCCCCTCATCATCTGGTCCTGTCTACATTTATTTTAACATGGCAAAAACAGTTTCTATTCCTATATCTGTTTCAGCACTGAATATGGCATTGGTACTTAACAGTAACTCTCATTCTGTCTAATTTGAAATGCCTATTTCCATAAAATTAAAAGTTTTGGGGGACTTTTGCTTTCAGAAGGTTTTGAAGCAAGTAGGATCCATTTAAGAAACAGAGAGAAAAGGCCTAGAGGGGATGGACTGGGGGGAAAAAAAATAAATAGAGGCTATAAAAGAATCTTATGACAAATGTAATTGAAGCCAGTCTCTCCAAATGAACAAAAACCATCCAGCAGAAAAGACTGGGTAAGGGTAAAAATGAAGTGTGATAGTCCTGTCACCTTTGGGGCTTTGAGGGATGAGTAATGAAAAGTCCTGGATTAGAGTTCATAGAAAACAGGGCTGAAAGGGACCTCCAGAGGTCATCTGGTCCATCTCCATGCCCCAAGGCAGGAGCAGCTCTACAGATATCATCCCTGATGGATGTTTTTCTAATATATTCTTAAAGACCTGCAATGATGAAGCTGC
Source organism: Formicarius rufipectus (assembly GCA_013399695.1). NCBI lineage: Eukaryota > Metazoa > Chordata > Aves > Passeriformes > Formicariidae > Formicarius > Formicarius rufipectus. The sequence goes on along the minus strand of VXAU01002515.1, from coordinate 38,183 downwards.
CACAACCCCCATAAGCAATCTAATGGAGTATTTCATCCTAGGAAGTTTTGGTCACGAAAGTAAATCTTGCTTGCTGCAACTGAAGCCCATCAGTTCTTGCCTCATCCCCCATGGATGAGGAGGCTGTTCCCTTCCCTGAGCAGCAGCAGCAGCAGAAGGCAGCAATGTCCTGAGGGACCCAACCTCAGTGTTTTAATCTTTGCTGCTGCTGCTCCCTCTACTCCATTAATACCAATTTTTTTGGATGACATACTGAACTTAACATTGTGGTAACAGGATGGAAGTTTTAACTGATCTGTCCTGTCTACAAATGGTTATTCTTGAACACAGGAGGACAAGGACCTGTTGGAGTTAATCCAGAGAAGGCCATGAACATGATCGGAGGGTTGGAACACCTCTGCTATGAAAACAGGCTGAGAGAGTTGATGTTGTTCACCTGGAGAAAAGGCTCTGGGGAGACCACATAGCACCTTCCAGTACCTAAAGTGATTCCAAGAGAGCTGGAGAGGGACTTCTGACAAGGACAGATAGTGATAGGACAAGAGGGAATAGCTTTCAATTCAAAGAGGGCAGTCTTAGCTGAAATATGAAGAAATTCCTCTCTGTGGGGGTGGGGAGACCCTGACACAAGTTGCCCAAAGAAGCTGCAGCTGTCCCATCCCTGGAAGCGTCCATGGCTGGGTTGGACAGGGTTTGGAGCAGCCTGCTCTAGTGGAAGGTGTCTCTGCCCATGGCAGGGGGGTTGGAATGAGACGAGCTTCAAAGTCCTTCAAACAAACCATTTTACAATTCTGTGTTGATCCTCTCTTCTCTCTAAAGACAAAGGGAGGATCACAATTCTTCCTCCCATGACCACAGTGGTGGTATTTCTGGGGGGATATTAAGGCTATTGTGTCCAGCAAGTTTCATCTCTCTGAATCTTTCCCTTTCAATTAATAGGCTCTTGCCTGTGATCACACTGAAAAATGAGAAGAAAAAGAAAAGCACAGAAGTAGCTGTTGAGCCCAATTTCAAGGAGCAAGTGTCTAGGCAAAGACAGGAGAAAAGCCAAACTCTCCAATCAACTGAGAGCCATTGGCTTGATGCAGATACTGCTCAGGAAATGACAGTGGCTTGTGGTACATGAGATCCCCTGTTTGACCTGTAATATTATGGCATTAAGAATGAGTCAAGCGGGCTTTTGAGAGCAAGGAAGCAGGAGGTGGGGAAAGATACATTCTCTTAATAAACACAGAATTACAAACCAGTTCTTTCTGAGTATTTATACAAGACAGCAACACCACAGGAGCGAAAGCTGTGGGAGTCTTTTTATTTGTTTGGGGTTTTTCATTCTAATCCAAATCTGTCACATCCAAGTTCTCCCCAAATATCAGTGCAAACACCACCAACAGGAGACTTCGAGGGGCATCTCTGACTCAAATGGTCCTTTTTATATTTATTAATCCAATGACCTGCTCTGTTTCCTAATGCAAATTAAACATTCAAGAAAAGAGAAGAAGGGGGAATGTCAAAGTCTCTTATGCCTTCCAGTCAAGAGCTTGTCCCCTTTTCTGAGCCTTTTTTAGTCTAGGCAGGTCTCACCAGCATCACCAGCCGAGGGAGAGCTCTTGCCTAAGGAACTGTCTGCCTGAACTCTTCAATTTATTACAGCCTACAGACATCAGGGAGTAAATAGGTGCAGTCAGCAGAGATGAGTTGCAGAAAAACTAGAATAAAAAAAACATTCACCCACACACAAGCCTTGACTGCAGAATTGAAAATTATATGCCCTGATTAATCATTATACCACATATCTCTTAAAAGCTGTACATTCACTTCAGCAGTCTGAAGGTCACAGCCAAAATGACATGCCCACTCAATCCCACAGCTTCAAAGCACACAATACCAAGTTTCCCCCCTTCTGGATCAGTTCCTTCCCCTGATCTTTTTATGTACACTGACTTAGTGCAATTAGGAATACATATTTAGCAAGATCGAAATCAATGGGCCTCCCAAAAGAAGTGCCTGGCTCCGTAAGCAAGCACAGTGCCAAAGTCCTCAGGAAGGGAAGACTTCCATTCAAAGTATAGGGAATACACAATACTTAAGTCTTGGCACTTTGGGATGGATTTTTAGAAGAAAGCTGCTTCTATTTCAGTACCAAAGCAAGTAGCCAGACTTTAAGTAGTAATTCCACTTGCATGCTCACCAGGTACTAAGTCCTTACATAAAGTATAAAAAGTGGGAAATGTGCTGCCATACCTGTGGTGTGGACTCTCCTGGGGAAAAAAGGGTGGAGAGGAAACAAGAAAACTGCACTTGTAGTCTGCTTTCCTTGCTTCCCAGTGGACTTCTTTCACTCACCCAAAAATCAGACTTGCCCTAGTGCTCCACTGTTCCAGCTAAGAAAAACAGAGGTAAAATGCCGTTGCCATGAAGACATCCATGGGAGCTTCCATCCCACTACTTATCAAAATTTTAACTGGATATTGACATGCTCAAAATTAGATGCTGTTTTAAAAATAATTTAAAAAACCAAGCCACAAGACTCCTGTCATGTTCTTCAAGTTCTTTTCAGTCAAGACTTGCCTTTGAGTCAATTATGTCTCTTAATTAACAACTAATCTTACGAAAACTAACAAAGGAAAGCAGTACTAAAGGCTATGGATGCTACAAAAGGAAACAAGAATAATGTTGTTAGGTTTTTGCTATGCTGGATGAGACAGTGTGCCAGAGGCACAAGTAATGGAAATGCACTTTTATATAAATCTCCTTTCTTTGCTTGGATTATTTTAAATGACTCCACTACAGCAAACATTAACCTGACCACCAACCTTCCTGCAGTCAGCTTTCTTTTTACAGTTTATTAGGAACACCACCACTGTGGGATCACCAAAAGGATGGTTAGTATCATCACATTCTCCCTTTGTTTGCTAAACACACACAATGTTCGTGCTAGAAATTGAACAAAAATAAATTCTGGGAAGCAAATCTTCCATCCTTGCCACCATATATTCCAATTTTCATGTCAGAGATGACATATGAGCAGAGCTGACTCATTTTCAGCATGGCAGCTTTGCCTTGGCCAGAGGTTACACCACCAGATTGACTTAACTTCAAAATGCATTTTTGCCAAAGCTGGGGTTCACACTGTTACTGCTTAACCTACAACAGAACAGGAGTCAAGTCAGGAACACCTTCCACATTTACTCAAAAAACCCTATTACTGTTCCTTCCTTATTTTACCCATCTGTTCCTGCCCCATCACTGTGCCCAACTCTGACCAAACCTGCAGCCATATGGATGGACATGGCTCTTCATTTTGCCACATTAAAGCCACATGTTTTAAGTAAAAAAGCTTCCTTCCTCCCAGAAAAGTATGACTGTGTGAATACCCACCAGTATTCAAAACCAAGAGCAAAATATCTTGCCACTGTCTCCTCCAAACAGGATGTTACATTCAACACTTCTCTTAATCTTCCTACCCTGCAGCACAGACAGCAGCATCCTACTTACTCTGGGAGGGTACAGGGGAAGTTCAGCTTTTAGCAATGGTGAGAAAATTGCTTTAGATCCCTGAGGGAAGGTGCTACAGAAGTGCATGCAATAGAGTTGTAATTCAATCCAGTTTGCTGGAGCTGAAAGAAAACAAAACACCTTCAAAGTTAAAGTGAAAGCCAACATGTATTTTATTTTTATATGTGTGTACATATACATACAAACACCCATAAAAAGTTTTATATAAATATATTTCTATAATTTTAGAGATCTTGTTTTTTATGTATGTGCATATACATACTCACATGCAAACACACACAGCCTTAAAATTCAGGAAGTGAAATCTCTAAGGAGAACACTGGAAGGACAAGGTTAGAACAAGGCAAGTTGCACAAGGTATTCAGAAGCACACACTATATGAAAAAAAAGAGTTAAAGGGATTTTCTTCTACTATCATCAGTTTTTTCCCCAGGATATGAACAAAACAAAAA
>VXAU01002515.1:0-34180 GCA_013399695.1 Formicarius rufipectus | reverse complement strand
AAAAAAAAAAAAATCAAAAAAATTAAGTCATACCTTGAGAAAAAAAAATGTCCCTAATCCTCTGAGTTGCTATAATGAACATACCTAGTTTACTTTGACTAAGAGAAAAATGTGCCTTTGTTTTTTTTCCCCTCCAACATATGCCCTGGAAAAGGATGCTGGTAAAGTTTGAATTCAAAGAAAGCAAAGTGACTCCCACAATATTTTCCTTAAACGAGGAAAAAATAAAACTAATACACCATACTGTGTAATTATATAAAGGTGAACAACCCAGGAGGGCTCATGACAAGGTGTACCTTATGCCAGGCGATCTGTTGTGCTGCTGAGCCCCCAGAGGGGAGTCTGCAACAAGTGCTCTCCCCCTCTTTAGCTCACACAATGCACCTGGTAGGGTTCAGTTTTCCCATTTAAAAATCTGCAGAGTCAATATTTTGTCCCTGGAAGTTCAGCACACAGCATGAGAGCTCCCAGTTTGCACAAAACAAGGCAGAAGAACTGGTTCACCCAAGCAAATTCCAGACCTGCTCCTCTCTGACCTCCAGCACCTCAGAAAAATGGGGTGGAGGAAACAGTCACTGATGCTGCTGCCAACAGAGCTCCCTGAGCTCCTCAGCCTTGGCAGAATTACAGGGGGCAACTTTCCACATGGATGAACTGTTCTGGAACACTCTTTCTAATGCAGCTGACACAACCTGGCTTTCCTCCAACACTGGGAAAGCATGTCCCATGTGTTTGTTTCTTCTGAACAGTATTCCTGCTGACAGCCCAGCAATGTTTCTGGAGGGGAGTTCCTGTCTATTAGTGGTGCAGGGATCAGTTAAGTTGTGGGGAAGGAAACATAAGTGGGTGGGGACTCTCCAGCACCAATGTCCACACCAGGCTCTCTCAGGTGCAATCCCATAGAAATGTGGTCACATTTCTGTGGGGTGCCAAGGAATTGAAGAAGAAAGGATAGTGTGGGTGAAAAGTAAGGGCTGTTAAAGCTTAAATTCTGAGATCAGACAAAATAGGGCCATAGGAAGCATCTCTGCTCAGTCCCTGAAATCTCAGCACTTTGAACTGAGATTTAGTGCCACATTTACTCAGCAGGACATACAGTGTTGACAAAGTTTTTATTTTTAAGTAAATCAAGGCCAAAAAGTACAAATTTCCTTAACTCTCCAGTGGCTTCAATTATGCAGTGCTGCGTGCACCATGTAAGCAGTATTTCCAGAGCTTTAGCACTTGACATTTTGAGATAAAATGTCATGAATAGTATTTGTGAACTTCTTTCCATCTTCAGCACACCACCCTCCCCACTTTGACTTTAAATCCTTAAAGGCATCAGACCATTGCTTAAAACTATTCCCCTCCTCTTCTTTCCTCAAATTCAGGTTTAAGACCAGACAGACTTTAATGGTATCTTGCAAACAGCTTTTTCTAAGTCTTATCTCAAGACCTTTTCTTCTCCAGCAGCCACTACTATGCTGACCAATGACTTTTCTGCTCATTAAGAACTGCTGGTGGAATCACTTTTGCTTATCAATAAGACTGTTCTCTTCTCCTGCCTTCCTCCTTTCCAGCCCAGGACCACAACAGCCTCACGGGAAGGAATCAGTGGTGCCCGCTCAGGTCACAGCATTTTGGTCTTCTACATTATGCCAAAGCTCGGAGTCTTTCAACTGGTGACTCCAGCTCACAGCATCCTTGCTCTCACCTCCTTATCCTCCTCAAATCTACCCTCAGTTTTTACACCCTGAGCAAGAAATTACATGCAAATAGGAGGCACAAAACTAAGTAACAGCTTTCTGTGAACTTCTAGACTGCCTTGGATGGGAAGCAGGGAGGAAGGAAATTGCTTTGTTAAGTTAAACCAGTTAGCACAGGGAGTTAATGGTGTCATGTGCCTGACTGGTTTCTCCACTGGCACATCAAACTGAAGGAGGACAGTCATTAGTTTTATCACACTCTTCTGAGCATACAGTTATGCTGAATGCACCTCCCAAGAAGGAGATTCTGGATGCATTTTCTCTGCCTGAAGATGGAAAGAACCTAAGTCCCAGCATCCTCTTGCTCTTATCTGATGCAAATATGCTGCTTTTCAATTCCACTCTACCTTGTCTGCTACTTTATCTGGTTTACCTCTAGTTGTTCAGTTTTTCCTGAAAGGTCAATTGTTCCTCATCTAACTGATGGCCTCCTGATGGAGTCTGAACTGATTATTACCCCCTGCCTCCTTATATAAGTCACGGTGAAGATGAGGTTTGGCATTATTAAGATGTGATGTCCTGTCAGGGATGCCTTCACAACTGAAAGAGTGATTGTGACAATGCTGAGCTGGGAGAGGGGGAAAAAAGATAAAATAAAATCAAAATACTGCTTTTCTTCTTCTCCAGCACTTGCCCTGTGCTGTTCAGGTTGCACAAGGGGGCCTTGCAGGCATCTGTTATCCAGGCCCCCAAAGGAGCCCTTCACAAGAGTGGCTCTGCCTGCAAAGGAAACAGGAGGATTTTGAAGATGGCATGTGAGAAGTTGCCATAGGTCTCGCAGAAATCTTTTCTGCAAATCTCCTAAGAGCTGACCTGGGGCACATGAAACCACAGTGCTGGTGAAATACAAAGCAATCGCACTGAACTCTCTTTCAGCCATTTGCATTTTCAACAATTTCTCTTCAGAGAGATGCCCTGTGCCTGCGGGAATATTTGCCTCTATTCGCAGCTGACTTTTAATCTGAGTTGGAATCTCTTGAATCTTCTTTTATAGTTGACAGTGAAGTTGCGGCTCTGTTAGATAAGTGTTCTCTTCTGTGGCCTCTTGTATAAAATTCCTGGAAGATGTGCCCTCGAACAAATCTCCCAGAACACCAGGGCAGAAATAAAGTAGCATCACTGCAACTGAAAGTGCTCAGCAAATCCCTCTCTGACAGAAGATGGCGAACAAAGATGTTCAGTCTGGCCAGAAAAAAGTGTCAAATAAATAACGAAAGTTGAATTATAAAGCTTGAAATTTAGAAATATCTATTAATCCTTCAGATTTATTACCCCAATGTCGAAGATTAGTTGTTTTGGGTTGGGTTTTGTCAAAGTCACAAATTGGGAACTCACTTAAACTGATGGATTTTAAATACAAAAAATTATCTTAGGATGTGTATAGTATAGTAAAGGGAACATTTTCTTTAAGCCAAAAGCAAGGCTTCGTGATTTTAATATTGTTATTTTTCATTGGAGGCATCAGTAGGATTTGTAGTTGAGCTCCTTCTATGTATTTAAGCTCATAAATACTACTGGAAATATCAACAACCTCAAAGTTGCTGTTCTCTGTAAGTGATGGAATTAACCACTGAAAGTCTCCACAGCATTGTTAGAAATCAGACTGCCAAACAGTTCACAGGTGAAGGTATCAAACCCCCAGATAGCCGATCTGTCCTAACTGAGGTGCAGCTGAGCCCTTGTTTCCTTATGAGGAGGATCTTTATAAATAGATTTACAGCCCACTGTTTCAGTGAGAGAAATATGTTCCATGCACAAGAACAGAGAGATTCTTCCCAGGTTCATATGTTCACCTGAAGAGCATAAGCAAGATGCCACCTAAAGGCTACTCTTTCCAGGGAAAGAGCAGCAGGATAGAGGCTGAAATTCCCATGGAGATGGCATAATTCAGAGAGGAACCTTTGCTAATCCCAGAGGGCCACTTGCTGTGTATGAAAACCAGGGCAGTGGAAAATGCATTAAGTTCCACAAGGACCCTCAGCCCTTGTATCCAGCAAGGCTGTGTGAGATGTTAAAATCCATTTGGAACTTCACCTAAAAGCCTCCTGACTTATCACTGCTACAGTCACTACAGCAAAATACTTCTCAAACATCTCAGCAGATGAAAGTTAAATACAGATGAAGAGATTACACAGTACTGGAAGAGTGTTGCTAATCAAGTTGTTTCTCATAATAGGGAAGTTCTCCCCAAAATGGGAATTAAGGGGGAAATAGCAACCTTAGAAAGGACCAGAATCTGGAACAGTTTGTCTCCCAACATCACCTGTACCAGAAAAGCAGCTCATTTCAGTGAATGCTAAAAAACCACATTGTAAAGCACAGTGTCACCCTTTCAGTTACTCTTCCCACTTCTGCTGCAGGATCAGTAGATCTGAAGTGGGTGTAAACACCACTCCAGCCCAGAGCCCCCTGAGGAGGTGTCTGCTCCCAGCATGGGGAACTGACAGGGCTCCCTGCTAAGCGATCTCACCCAGCAGAAAACACCCTGTGTATTTGAAGGAAGCTCTTAGAGAGCAAAAGAGAAGTTCAAAGTCAGCAACAACTAAAGGAGAACTGGGGTAACCTGCAAAGCAATATGAACTCTGCTAAAGGAATTCATTCTACCAAGTCAGAAAGAAAACCAAAGTAAATTCTGCTTTCAAGAAGAAAATTCTGCCTTGCTACTTGGCAGTACTGGGCTGGCCCACTGCAGACTGTGAGCAGGAGCGAGAGGACTGTGGACTCCTCCACTTGACTCAGCCACTCCTGCAGATGAGAGCTTGAGAAAATGCAATATCTCTAGTAGACACATTGAATTAGTCAAAGATAAAGTGCTAGATTTGAGTCAAAGAAACAGGACCAGAGGCCAGGTCTCAACACTGTGGTTTAGCAGAGAACAGAACAGCAACAAGCACAGCAGTACCTGCAGTGGAGACATTTGAGCAGGGCTTCAAAACTCAGAGCATAATGTTTCCAGAGAAACAAACGGGTTTAGGAGCCCAGATCCCCTTGAATGAATTGCATTTCTAAACCCAGTAATGGCTTTTTTGCATATCTCTCATCTTCATCACAAATACAAGTCCCACCCTCTTTGCTGAACCCAGTTACCTTATTTGTTTCTGCAGAAAAACAGGAATATATTGCAATTAGGGGAAAAAAATGACAGTTGATTAAATTTATTTAATTAGTTGGACAGTTTTTTAGTGACGTGGTATTTTAAACTTTGTACAGGAGGAGCTCTTCAAACTACAGCACTGAGTGTGCAGGTATTAGCAAGAACGTGTACTCTGTTAGTCTCCCAGTCAAGGAAGTCTGCCTGACTCAAATGATGAGAGTGTCAGGGGAATCATATTTCTTTTCAGTTGTTTTATAGCGACTCCTCTTGAGCTGACATGGTACAGGCTCTTCAAGGCTGGTGTCATACAGTGTATCAGCATCCAGAGTAGCCTCAGCAGCTTCTGGATGAAGAGTTTCTATGATTAACTTCAAAAAGGTCAATTGTTCGCCACGTTCAGTATTCAGGCTCATTCATCAGTTAGTAATAACATTCCCAGCTGAACTGAAAACATGTTCTGAGTAAGGACTGGCAAAAGGGAAGTTTAAACACATTTGCCAGCAGTTAGAAATGAAGCAGACTATACTTCTCATTTATGAAATGAGGGTGCAGTGATTCCAGTAGGGTTCTGCAACTGAGCCCATCACAAGATTATGGAAACAGACCTTTTCTTCTGGTTTTTATAACAACTACAATCCTACATTCCTCAGCTCTGTCCTGCAATTAAAAGGGGAATATACCAGAAATAGCTGAAGAAGCAAGAAAAAAGAAAGGAAAAATAAGCTGATTCCAGCTACTCCTCTCTTCCCTGTGTGCGCCGTACACATTATTAGATTAGAAGCATCTTCCAGCATCATCTCCACAGGCTTTGAAATTGCCTCCATAAAAGTACATCACAGAAGTTATTTTTAAACTCTGTGGATTTTGTTACAGAGAGAATCTCATTTTTAAAAATTTAATGGAGGAAAAGCATTTATTAGAACTCTATGAAAGCTGAGGGGAAAATATTCATCATATTCAGAGGATATAGAAGAGAAAAACAACTCAAAATGCGTTCTTGCTGTCTCAGCCTGAACACCTCTCTGCTCCCTGACTGGTGTCAAATGTGATCAATCAAATTAATTCTGCACATACTAAAAATGAGCTTCTCCAAGTCATTCAGCTCTAAGTCACAGCCTCCCTTCATCTGCACTGAAGTTGGACTACCATCTAAATGAAAAGGGGCTGATTCCTCATGCTGGAATGCAGATCCATCTCCAAGCAAGTCAACCAATCCAATGTTCAGAGCGCTACCAGCGCCTGCAACATGCACTGGTCATGAGGTCAACAGGAAAATGATGACAGATCTCCAACCCTTGTGGAGGCAGTGCCTGCAGCCACAGTCCTTTGCCATGGACCTCTGAGTTGCTTTTCCTGGTTAGATGGTCCTCAATCACCCCCAAACCCTGGTGGGGATCCCCCCCAGGGGACTTCTGCTCCCCTCATGCTGCTCTACACCACCACAGTGCTTCAATGCCCTCAACAAGCACTTAGAAGGAGAAAATAACTAACAAATCAAACTCAGTTAAACAGTGAAACACTGAACTTCAAAAATCCTCCTGATTGGCAAAGAGATGTGAACTCATGTCCTGCTCAGGTGCTCACAAAAGCAAAAAAAAAAAAAAAAAAAAAAAGAAAGAAAAGAGGAAAAAAGGTCACATGTAAGATAAAGGACAAGACCAATGTTGAAGGGGAAGTGAAGATTTCTCCCACACACTAGCAAATAAACTTCTCATGCATTATTCACAGGCTGTGCAGTCAGGGACTGGCACACCTCCTCCAGAAAGGAAAACACATTCAATGTTCTCCTTGCTTCAAAACTGCAGTATGGCCCCAGGGAAAAGATCCAGGGTGAGGCCAGTTTACAAATGAAACAACACAAGATGGGTTTGGGGGTTTTGTTTTGTTGTTTTGGGGTTTTTTTGTTTTTTTTTTCGTTTGTTTGTTTTGTTTTTTTCTCCCCCCCCTCCCCCTCCTCCTCCAAGGCCAGATACTTATCCAAGAAAATGTAAGACTGAACTGGTCTAAGTTTGAAAATTGTGCTCAGTATCTATAACAAGGGAAGAAGAGAGGCAGAGGGGTAAAGAATTCTTAATATAATAAGTTTTCCCAGCCACATTTAAAATAAAACACATCCACAATTCAAGTATTACTCCTTTTCTCAATACTGTCCTGATAAACCAAACCTTTGCAGGACTCTTACTACAACTTCTTAATCTCACCCCACCCACAAAGGGCACTCTGCAGTTTCTTCATGCACAATCCAAGGAAAATAAATGAGAACCTGTAAGGGTCAGGAGAAATCCCTCAGCCAAGAGTTTTGGCAGAAATTCAAGGTGGAAGAGACACTGACTATGCACAGCAGCAAGTGGAGACAGACAGCTTTTCCCCAAGTGATATTTTAATTCAGAAAAGAACCTTTACTAATCTCAGGGTTTATTATTATCTGTGTAGCAAATGGGACTGCAGTTGGTCTTCATGAAGCATTAGTTTCCTACAGGGCATTTTAGACTGCAAATGATGAAGGACCAGACCTAAACCAGAAGTCTGCTGGAACTCTGGTCTTACCTATAATTTGATTTAAGTGTGCCAAAAGGCAGGGAATGAAAGTGCAGCACTCACAAAGAGACTTCGGTGGAACACAGGACACAGGAGGGATCCCCTCAGGCTGGGATCCACACAGGAACCCACACCTGCACCAGACCTCTCTCCCTCCCCTGTGAGGGCCACGAGTTGAGACGCTCAGGCAGTGACTGGGACTCTGGGAGATGCAGGAGTTGCCCCTTCACCAAGCTGCAAACACAGCACACTGTCAGTGGAGCTGTCGAGTTGAAGGACAGCTGGCATACCACACATCTCCAGGGAAATCAGTGACCTCACTTACCAAAGGCTCTGTGCTATCTGGCCATGGCTGTTTTCAGTGTCTTCCCACAGCTACATGAGTGGACTCCCTAAAGACTTTTGTCAACGACCAGCCTTGGACAAGACCTCTGCTCAGCAGCTCCTCCTGGGCACAGTACAAAAGGAGTGAGCATCTCTCAGTGTGCACCAGGACAAGATTCAGCACAGGGGAACAAAAACTGTGGCCATGGATGTCAGTACAACACAAAGAGCAGTAACTGCACTGGAGAACATGTTTCACCCTAAAATCATAAATAAGTGTAACCAGCAATGACCCTCCAGCAAAGAATTTCCAGCCTCTCCCAGCCTGAGCCATTAAGCACAAGGATGATATCCACATGCACAGTCTTCCAAAACCCAGTAACTCCCAGGGTTAAAAAGGGCTGCAAGGTTGTTACAAACCCAGAGTTGATCCTCACTGTGGCACACATCCCACACCACTTCCCTCCAAGCCCTTGGCTCAAAGATCTCCATTACAAAAGAGATTTCCTCCAAAGCTCTTCCTGTGATGAGCTTTACTGGAGAAAAGAGGAGAATCCCAAAGAAAGATAAAAGCACAGAGATGTGGGTTAGAAGAGGTCAAAACCAGACACCACTGTACTGTCAGTGGGTTCACAGGAATGTTTCATTATCAGGTATTTCTCCTCTCTTCCCCATCTGCACTATAGAAAAAGTCCTTTTCCAGAATGCTTGAAGGTACCAATAATCAATTTAAAAAGACATGAAATACAGTTAAAATGCATTTTTGGAGCTGTGTGCATTTTGGAACTGAAAGCAGAGAGCCATAGTGTAGCCATCATTAGGAAAATGGTCTGCTTAAAGAAATTTTCTCACATATGAAGAGGACTGTGAAGTCTTTAAGAGTCTAAAAATATTTTTATAGAACTTGTCACGTAGAAAGAGCTAGGTGGGACTTTTACAAAGCCTGTCTTTTAACCTGAAATGTGTGAGCTGTACCTACAGGCTCTTCAGTTATCTAATGTTCTCATCAACTGATCTGCAATTAAATCCATACACTGATAGCTACTGGCTGAAGTGGAAGTGAACCACAAAAAACTGTTCCCCCTGGGCCGCTGATGGCTAACAAAAGCTGATTATCCTTCCTAAATATTACCATGCTGCCTTCAGGGTCTGCAATTCTCCTTTCTTTAGGACAGTACAGTTGTTCTGTTTGGGATTCCAGTCCATGAGCAGATTCCTTCTATTTCTGACCAACCTCTTTAATGATGGTCCAGAACTGCAGCAAACTCCCTGAGCGTTCAGCACTCTTCCCAGTGAAGATGAGGGAAACTCTGCCAGGATTCAGTCCTCTTGTTCTGGAGGAGATCCAGCCAGGTGTCTCATCCTCCGGCATTCTGCTCAGCTCCACTGACTCATGGGACAAGCTCACTCAAAATTTTGCAAAAGAATACACCCAGAGAGATCAGTGGAATTTAGAGCTTCACAGAATCTTTGTGAATTTGGAAACAGATACAAGCAGCAGCTGGGAGCCAAGGTTTCAGCTTCTGACACACATGCCACAACTGCAGTTGCCTTCCAGTTAATGACAGACCCACATCACTCAACCAGCTCTGCTCAGAAAAACCCTCCAGCACTGGAAATGTCAAAGGTCCCCACTGGCAGTAGGTCTTGTCATGCCCATTCATCTGGACATACAGAACACCTTGAAAGTGCATCACCACTCCATCCTTTACTTGTCACTGGGCAGACCTTCATTAACCATAACCAAATGTAAATTATTAACAAAACATAAGAATAAAAATCCACAATATGACTCCAGTCTTTGAAAAATGAGCTACTACACAAATTCTGCCCATTTGACATGTCCAGACATTTAATCAGTAGCTCAAAAACTAATCTACATTTTTATTTGAGAAGGATACACAGGAAGAAAATATCATAACACAATTTATACCAGGAAAATTTTCTGAAAGATCACAAACTGGTGGATACTGAACAGTTAACATTCAAATAACACGAACGATGAGGAGGAGCACAATGTACTTACTGAAATTAAATGTACCTGCTCTTTGGGTATAAATCCAGCACCAGCTATTCCAAGCTCCCTATATTAAATTTTATTCAGGAAGTTGAAACTAAGATTATGCTGATAAAATGCCAGACTGCATCTGTACTCCCCAGCAACAATACCAGGGATAATTCCTGTTGCTCCTTTGCTAAATTCAGTACCCTGATGTTTTATTGCAGCTGCACCAGACCCTTCACCCAGCCAAGCTTGTGCTGCCAGTTGGCAGGACAATCCTGCCAAAAATAGACTACAGTTCTGCTTGCTTGGCTCAAAAACACCCATTTCTCTTCAGCTTATGAGCAGCCTCGTTGCTAACACACTGCTGGTTGTGCTGAGACACCCCATGGGGGTACAGACAGAATAATTCCTGGGACTCAGTTGCCTCCTCTTCCTCCTCCCCAATTTAAATGCTCTTTTTGGAAATGGTTCTTCATTGCCTGCATTTAAATAGTGAATGTGTTTTAGAATGTCACGTTCTGGCTCAAGCAGAAATTATGCACCTGATGGCAGAACTGCCTGTTAAAGTTTTCTGGGCTGTATTGTATAAAAGACATAGGTGCTTGGATCTAAAATACATGCTCACTTCCCACCTGATATTTAGCTTCCCATATACTCTCTTCTGCCAAGAGGATGTGCAATCCTGTGCCTTTGGACAACTACAGCTCAAATTCTTAGCAGTGCTTAGGATCACATCTTTTTGGAGTGCTTACTACCACAAACACTTCACAGGAGTCATCTAAGCCATGTCTCATGTCAAAACATCTCCTAAGCACTGAGGCAATTTTAGATGGCAGACAGTGCTCAGCTTTATGTGCTGCTCATTGAACAGTCAAATGAGGGAAAGCAAAGCAGAAGGCACTCCAAACACACCAACATGTCAAATGAAACAAATAAACAAACAAGCAGTATAAAAAAGGGAAGATGAGGAAAGCATGAAAGAACCACCATCAAACGTGGAAAGTGATTAAGATGAGGGAGAAGAACAGCTGGTCCCTGTGGTCACCAACAATTTAACAAGAATGACTAGCTTAATTTACAGCAGTGGAGATACAAGTTCCCTGAGAAAGAGAAGAAGGAATAGTTTGGTCTACTTGACTTGGCATTAAGTACAGACATGCTAAGACTTTTGCTAGTCTGATTCAGTCTTCAACATATTCAAGGAATGGTTTTTGTTAAGCAAACTTGACTTCCCAGAAATGTTGACCACTCAGCTCAAGTGTGATGGCGATGATGACAAATAGCCATTTATTTTGAACCAGCTTCACATTTCAGCTGAAGATTATGAAATATGCTTCTATACAGCAAATAAGTACAGTTTGAAGACAAAATGGATAACCTACTGCACTCTTCTCTCAGACTTCTCCAGGCAGGAAATCCATTTAAGCCATCCACATGGCTGAGGGTTTTAATACTGGCCCTATGGTAGTGGCTCCCTCCCGATGGGGCAGTAAGAGCTCTGTCTGCACACCCACCCCACGCTGACCAAGCAGGTGCCTCTCCAGAGAGGCACAGCCTGACGAACAAGCACACACAGCACAAGAAGGAATTTCTTTTTTCAGGTTTGATAGTTTATGTGTAAACAACAAAATTATTTTCCATTGTATTTTCTTTCTCCCAGTACACCTAATACCTCTTGCATCCTCTCACATTCCAAGGCTTCTCTGAGGTGGGACTTTTTTCTTCTCCTTCCCATCAGTCTCACTGCCCAGACAGGACTGCCTGAATATGTCCAAATGCAAAAAGGTACAGGATACTTGCATGCAACAAGGGAGGATTGTTTTTTCAGAAAAGCAGCATACTAGGCCAGATGCCTCTCCAAACCTGCTGATGTTCACCTTCAATCTTACATGAAATCCATTTAAAGGAAGTCTCATTTGAAACACATACACATGGAATCCTTTAGGTGGGAAAAAATCCTTAGGATGATTGAGTAAAACAATTAACCCAGCACTGCCAAGTTATTTCTTGATTTATCACACATTCCAAGGTAAAAAATAATTTTGTCTTGATATGATAGGTAGCACCCAGTGTTAATAAAACCCATGGAACCCCAGTGTGCCAGAACACTTGTCTGGGTTGGTGGATTACTTTCTGGGCTTTTAATGACACATATTTCCACACAGTTTCTTCAAAACAGGTTACAGAAGAGCAACATCACTTTAACTTGCAGTGGTAGGTAGCTAATATATGATGATAATATAATACCTGAATTGACACTTCTCTTATTTGATAAGAAAAAAGTACCATATTAAGGATGCAAATACCATATGAATTTGCACCTCCTTTACTTCATCTGTATCCAGCTCCTCACAGAAGTTTCAAGTCCTGAGGAGAAGATCCAGCAACACATTTTTGTTGGCACTGTTCTTCCCAGAAAGAGATAATGTGTTTTCCTATGGTTGCAGAATTCAGTCTTAGTGCAACTCTTAAGTAATAAAGCACATATTTAAGAGAAATGATTTATTGGTGACTTCAAGGGACTCGCAACTCAGCACTGAATAGAGGTTTTATCACTGAAATGCAGACAGTAAAGGGAATTACTCAAAAAATATTTCCTCTTCACCAAGAGAGTTAAAAAATTAAATAAAAAACAAAACAACAACACAACAACAACAAAAAAACCCCCACCAAACCACAAGCACAAAGGGTTTTTGTCAGGATTGAGGAGAAGCAGAAAGGTTTAATGCAAAAAGCTTCCAAACAGATCTCAAAGTGGAATAAATTTTTCCTTAAATTCTGACTCCATATCACACCTTGCATACGCTTCCTGTACCTATTTACCTAGTCTGCAAATCAAGTATTAACCAAACTATACAAATTATTTAAGTTTTAATGGAATATATTATTTAACATGGAAATATCTCAAAAGGCAAAAACCTGCCAAAACATTCAGTGTTACACAAAATGAAAGACCAAAAATAATTTATGAGACAAGTGCAGCTCATAACAACAAATCACATTAGCTGTTGGTTTTCCAAACCAACACCTGAGCCATCAGTATTCTTAGTCTTAATCCTCTTAAATTTTAAAAGTAATTTAAGAGTTATGTTTGATTTAAGTTAATGAAGCAATAATCCCTGACAAATTACTGCTCTATGTACAGGAATAACCAGTGTGCTAGACAACTTGAGGCTGGCATTTCCCAGAACTAGATGGGGAGTGCCTCCAAGTGTTTCCAAGCCTTTCCTCAAGCAACACATCTGCTTGGAGAAGTCCTTCCCAGCCATGAGGAGGGATGGCTTCAGGGCAGCAGCAGAAGTTATTTGGAGTGCAGTCCCACACATCAGTGTAAAGTTTCAGGCACTCCACTACTCAAATCAGATGCTCCTTTGATGTGGCAGAGGATAATTAATAGGGAACCTTCTCATCAGGCCTGGACGACATGGAACATCCCAAATGCATTCAGCTCCTCAGCCCAAACAGGAGTCAGAGCACCAACACAGCCCAGTAGTATTAAAATGTACTCATGAATACAGGAGTGCTCACACACTTGCTTGGAAAAGCTGACAATAACCATTTGAAATGCTGAGCAGCAGTTTCCATTAATAAGCCCATTTTCCCCATCTACACACAGAGGATTTGCTTGTTTAACTCCCATCCTGTTAACAGACTCGGACCCACAAACCCCTGCCTGAGGTGGAATACTGACACTCCTCCTGCTGCACATTCTCCCAAAGTTAAAGCAGAGCAACTCACTTTGTTTTAACCTCTGCCCACTTTGCTCACTCTCGGGAGCTTTAAATGAAAACTTAAAAAATGATAAGCATTATTTTGAGAAGAAAATACATTAATTTGCTTTTTTTTGGTTTTTAATCAACAAGCACAGCCATCCCAACAGATCAATTATAAACTAATTAAAATAAGAAAACAAATCTTTAATATTAAAGTATACAGATAGGTCAAATACAGCTTAAAGGTTACATTGAGATGAAGCTTTTCCCACTCCAAATAGAACAAACATCTCACTGGTCTCCGTGCTTACCCCCTACCAGCTCTAATGCAAAAAATTAAGCTGATGGTTCTGAAAGGTAGATTAAGCAACAAGAGATACCAGCAAAACCTGGGAAAAACAGTAGAGAAAAAATTAGCTACTAAAGAATTCTTCTAGTCCTGATCAAACAAGTCAGCAGAGGCAGCTCTCACACTACAGTTTCAGTTGTGGCCCAGCTCACTCTGAAGTGTGCAGTGGGCTGGGTGACCAGTTCTCTGGTACACAGGCACTGACATGCATATGAACAGCACAGGCAAAATCCCAAAGACCACTTTATCCTCACCAAAAGCTTCACTTAGAACACATCTAGTGGAACTCTGTGGACTCATATCCCTCAGACTAAAAGCAAAGAAGTGTGGACATTGGGATGAGCAAACACTGGTATCAGTGTCATCTCATGGGGAAAAACTTCCCCTGAGCTGTGAACTCCAGTACCGGGCAAATGAAGAGTCCAGGATAGACCAGACTCAGTGGTGAAGCTCACCAGGGCTCTGCCTGCAGGGGGTGTGAGAGGCAGCTGCCTTGCCCTCCGCACCGGGAGCCACGTGCTGCTCACTAACAGCTTGTCCAAACACTACCTAGAACAGTTGGGACTTCCATTTTCAAATATCTTTTCTATGCTAATGACTTCCTACAGATGTTTTGAAATGTTTTAACTGTACTGGTTTGATGCAGTGAGGCACTGATACTGTCATTTGGGGGAAATGCAGCAGAACCTGCAGCAGTTTACCCAACCAGGACCTTCCTGGACATCCAGTAGCAACAGAACATGGAGAAGCAAATTCCCATCTTCTCCAGAAAAATGTGATGAAAGATGGGACCAGTGCACTGGTGGGACAAGAACACCAGTTTTGGATGTACCTGCTTCCCACAAAAAGAAATTGCCATTCTGTACAAAACATTGCCATTTTGAACTGACTTTTCAAAGCAAGCAAGAAGAAAAGGTCAACATTTCTATATACCAGAACATTTTTAATGTTGATTCAAAAGTATTGACATCTCTCTAACAATATCAAAACAACCTCAAACATAAATATGGCACTGAATAATAAATCCAAACATCAAAATGAAACCAAGCAGAAGAGCAAGACACACTTAAACATCCTCCTTACCAAAGCAAGGGCTGAGCATGACATGTGTCCCCAAATGATTGGCTGCCCATGCAGCTGCACTTTCATCAGAGGCTCCCACTTGTTCCATCTCCATTTCCTCCCTCATTCCATTTGTCCATGGCTTGGCCTTAGGTTTTGTTTATAATGCAGTGATGTTCAGCCTTTAAAACCCAACTGTCCTATTACAGAAAAGTAATACTATTCTCCAGAATAATTTAAACCTCTTCCTCCAGTTTTACTATTTCCTTATGTAATACATCATGAAAACTAAGTGTTATCAAGTTTTTTGGGTTCTTCTACACAGAGCAAATGTGGTCAGAGAATATTAGATAGCAGGAAAGCCAGCCATAATTCTCCTCCCCATTCCACAAGCACAATCTCACTTTTAACATGCAAGACTGAATGAGGATTTGTGTGAATGAAAAAAGAAGGAAGAAGATATGAGATCAATAAGAACTGAAGGGCAATGCCATAACACCTGGGCAACCCTCAATAGGCAGCAGAAACCCCTGAGACCAGAGATACCATGGGCTTTCACCTACCTATGACATGTCCAGGTCACTTGTGGCCCACCAGGTTTGAGAAGTACAAACTAAGAAGGGACAAAAAGGCCTAGAGCCTTTTCTTTCAGATGTGCCAAGTGCAGGTAATGCAGATGCTCAGATGAAACTAAAGCACAGCAGAACCCAGTCAGTCAAACACTGTCACTCACCACAGAAGACATTTTAGACTTTCCACATAATCAACGTTTTTGTTCCCCAAGAAAACCTTCCAATGTTTCCAATTAAGGGTTTCAAATATGGTAAGGATTTTTTCCCTTCACAAGCACAACTCACCTGAAGCTGAGGAAGAAGCCAATCACAAGCCTGACTGCCTGTGTTTCAGCACAGATGATCTTTCATGCTACATTTACACTACTGCTTTCTCCACAGGCACACCACCTGGCTGACTTCGTACTTCCTCTCCTACCTCCAGTGGCTTGTGAATCAGTCACATGGTGAGATTTTCTGGAGAAGTTTAGTAAGAAATCTTCTGGGTAGAGGGAAATAAGTTGTTACAATAACAAGTAATTTACTATCTGAATGCTACATATACTGTATCATCTTGTTTGTATTTCACAGTTAATCTCTCAGCTCACAAAAGTTTTATCGGATTGGAGGCATGTGCTGGATTCCCCTTTATAAAATTTTACAGTCCCTTGCTATTCTCAGGGCTTGTTTTATAGGCACAATTTGCTGCTTTAATCTCACCCAATTGTCATATTCTAAATCACAGTGTATAAAAATGTCTTAAAAGGAGAGATGCGCTGAAGGGTAGTACTTAATTACACTTACTGCCTGATTTAAATGTTATCTGTGCTTTGCCAAGTGCCAGGCACAGAGTAACCCAGCAGTGCAAATCTGCATAAACTGATACAAGTCATTAGAGGGCTTTTAATAGCAACCCTGTTCTCCTGTGCAGCATTCTTATGAAGGTGTGTTGTTCCTCCTCCTCCTCTTACTCATCTTGGGAGAAAATTAAGAAAGGAGGTCGGAGGTCTGGTAATTGGTAGGGTCTTTCCAGTCACTCTTTGCCAACTTATTTAATTTTATCTCCCTGCAGATATTTTTGACAAGAAAATTTCACTGGTCACCTTCATGAGTCTAAAGTGTTGCAATAGAACGGAGAAGCAGGGTGCACAGAGCAAACACAAACCCCTTTAGTTCAATGCTTTCCTACTCCTTTTGTAGCATTTCCACTCCAGAAGAGTTTCTCTTTACACCCCCTCCCCCTAAATCCCAGAAATCAAACAAACAAAAACAAAACAAAACTGAAAATACCACCAAAACTTCAGGCAATTCATGTTTTGATTTCTGACTTCCTCCTCCCGCACCTAAATAAGCACAGCAAGGGACTGTTTTGCCTCTCCACTAAGTACATTAGACATGCAGCTAAATTCTCTGGCTCAGGGGAGCAGAAATGCAGCTTAGAGTACATCATATCTAAGTACTTTCTTCTTCATGCTCCAATCTCTGCTCCAACCACACACCAGAGAGATCATTGCAGGCCCACTTCAGTCAGATCACTTGGAACTTAAGGGAAAGCAAGAGAGCAACCTTCTCTCTTAGGTTCATCACCTTTAATGAGCCAGTGGAGGTAGATTAAGTTCTACAACTCCCACTAACCTATCCAGCAGCTTTTTTTTCTGGTCTGTTCCACCAGCATAAATTCAATTCACTACTTTTTGTTGTTGTGCCCTTGAGCATGTTGTGCTCGGGGTCCAGCACTGCCAAAGCCTAGAAGGGACTAAACCACACTATTTTGTGCCAAGTGCCCAGCAAGTCAACATGAAAGAATATCACTGAGTCCATCCCAAATACACAGCAGCTTTCTATTCAAATGAAATTTCTGGCTTTGCACACATTTCACACCATGCCACAGCAGTCACAGTTACGCACTACTACTCCTTACCCATCTCTGAGCATGGGTCCAGCATGAGATGTCAGCATTGTTTCATGCAAGATAAACCCCAACATTGTTTTAAGCAGTGCTGTGGCTCAAGCCTGGCACGGGGAATAAAACAAGGGGGAAAAACCCGACACAGAATAATTAGATGTTTTATCATCTGACTTTAAACATTTTCTAAATCCAAGTGGTGGGAAATACTAACCACGCCTCGGCTTCACAGAGAGCTGAAGCAACAGAATACCTCACATGGCAGAGGCTGAGCCCCTCAGCAGAACCTGGCCTGGGAAGAGATGGGTACAGAGCAGCTTTCCCAGCTCAAGGTCAGCACAACCCTAGCAAGAGCCTGGCAGGATGACTGTGCTGTAAGCAGCTCCCAAAGTCCAGCTGGAAAATCCCTGGCAACGTGCCTTCCATTGGGCAGGACAAGAGGGAGGAGATGAGGAAGCAAAAAAGCTGTGGCACTGGGAAAATGCTGCTCCCAAGAACCTCATTCACTCATTTTCTCTTACAATGAAAAGCAATATTTTCCAGAACACTGGTATCTGAAGTCATGTGAAGAACTTCACATGTGTCTCAGGGGAGCCCATCACACTTCAGCAGTCATTATAATGAAAATTTTGATAACAGCACCACACAGACCTCTGCAAGTAATTTAGAGAGTTAAAGATGACACATAACTCCAAAGGGCCTGAGACAGAGTTATAAAACTACAGGCTCAGAAGTAATGAGTTGCTGGCTTCAGTTTGTTTCACAATTATAAAACTTTTCCCCATGTAAAAGCCCACTTGAGTGGCCAGACTAAAATTTCTGTGGCAGATTCCAGGAGCAGTCACTACGTCAGAGGGAGAAGCACGTTAGAGGAGTGGGGCAGCAAACCCACTGCTTTT
Organism: Formicarius rufipectus; assembly: GCA_013399695.1. Classification (NCBI taxonomy): domain Eukaryota; kingdom Metazoa; phylum Chordata; class Aves; order Passeriformes; family Formicariidae; genus Formicarius; species Formicarius rufipectus. Next base: position 15,991 of record VXAU01002515.1, on the reverse strand, counting down.
CACGTTGGTCATATCATCCTTCCAGGAAGACAGGCTCCCCTGGTGGGTGCCACCACACATCCCTTTCCAACACACACACCAAGTCTGACAATTTGGGGGTTTCTTCTCATGACCCATAACTCAGATATTTTATTTTTTCTAAAGTAATAATATTACAGGATTAATTACTTAGAGAGGTCTCTATAAACTCATCTGCCTTTGAAACACCTCTAAAAGCACAAGTGAAACACCAGATATAAACAAACACAAACGCCCTTTTAATTAACCACTGTGCCTCTCTGTAGGGGGTGACAGAGTGAGCAGATGCAGGGACATTGCCAATTAAGATAGGACTCCTTTGACAGGAAGGGTACAGCCATACACAGGAGGAAAGACGAGAGGAACTCGCCATCCAAGTCATTATTTTAATTGGCTGCTCAGAAAGATTATGCATTCCCCACATTCGATGCTGCCAAAAAAAGTACTACTGATCCAAAATACTAAAAAGCCATCAAAACGTGTTCTAAGCTGCTTGCCCCATGTTAGCACTGAAGTTTCTGTGCTCCTCACTCATCCTGCTTAAGAAGGCTGTAGCTCAGGGAGCTAATGCTCAAGGTTAATTACACAAAAACACTGAAGTCTTGGATTTAATTTTCTGTTATTGATCATTATTATTCACTAAACACCAGGCAGTCTTAGTAAAAACTTCTTGAAGGGAATGCATAGTATTTCTAGACTAAATAAGTGTAAAAATAAATAAATAAACCCGATGTGTATAGCGAAAATAAATATTGGACATTGCATGAATCAGGATGCACATGGCAAGTGAATGGGAGAATAGACTGGTCATCTTCTGCATAACTTCCATTGATTCGATACCCAAATATTTTTTGTGTGCTGACCTTTATTTCCTGTGATCCTCATGGCAATACTGTCATACTCTCAGCTTTGCTAAAGAGTTGCATATTAGCATTCACTCCTGTTTTTATCTGGTTTTAATGGAAATGCAAATCAGTTTTCGCATGGCTTGTTCCATGCCTTTGTATCCTTTGGGGAGGAAAAAAAAAACAAAAGGGCAGGAAACTGAGAAATGGTTTGTTCAATTTGCAGCCTGCTCAGGAATCTTGATTTTGCTTCCTTACACACTGTGACTCAACTGCAGAAGACAGAGCACTGTGCAGGGGGGAATTCAAGCAGGGGAACCCAGAGCTGCTCTATCTGAGCCTTCTTCCCCTGAACATGATGACTCCATCAGCCTGTCCCAACAAAACAAAAGAAGACTGGGATTTCACTGTCTCCTCTCAAAATAAATGAACGAGACAGAAAAGAACCCCTTGTCTTTACAAACAAAAGAAGACCTCAGCTCTTATTGAGATGGAGATAACCAGACAGGTATTCCTGCTTCAGGAAGAGACCTTGAGCTGCAGAGGCAGGTTGGGGCAGGGAAGCCATTCCCTTCTGGTTCTCTTCAGCTGGCAAGTTAAAAACAACATTATCACTAAACCTCACAGTTGTACACAGCAAAAACAATTCTGGCCTTTGTGGATGGACAAAAAAAGCCTGGGGTAAAAAAAAAAAAAAGGAAACTAACCCATATCATTCCCCAATTCTTTCTTCTCTCTGGGAAATGCCTCAATGCCACTGAGAAGACAAAAAAGACAAAAGGTAAGAAGAAACCACCATGATACTCTCCCTGCAGTTGCTCACCCTGTGGGAAGTGCTCCATGTCCCCCTTTGGGGCTTCCAGCAATCACTCACCCCATGGCACTGGGGAGTTCTCTCCAAGGCACCATCAATACTGAATGTCCATCAGCCTCCAACCCCTCTCAGACCATGACACTATAGGGAGTGCTGAGGGCCAGACCCCAATCCCAAAAGTCTCCACCACCTCTCCCACATTTCCTAGGTACACCACTAGTGCACATCACTGGCACAATGCTTCTAAAATACACTGAACCTGGACAGCTTAACAGTATTACCATACATGGTTATTGATCAGAATGAAATGCCTGAAAAAAATAAAGAAATTAAGGGTATTTAATTTATGAGTGAGAAAGTGAAAAAGGAACATAATTATAGCCAGTTATTTCCTGCACATGGAAAATACATCTCCTGCTATGGGGTTCCCTCATCTAGCAAAGTTCCAGTGTCTGGAAATCAAAATCAGACCCACCGAGGTTCAAAATGGAAACAAGATGCAACTTTTCACTACAGAGAAAAAAAATGCTTCTATCTTCAGTTCCCTTCTGTAGATCTTCCAGCATTGGAATCCACTATCCCTATCCATTACCACTAACTAATCCTAGATAATTTCCAAAGAGGAAAAAAACTAAAAAGGAGAGGAAGGAAGCAGGAAACTGTTTTCAAAGATGCAACAGGAGAACAGAGAGATGAAATGCAGAATTGATTCAATCAAGGCAGCTAATTTAAACATCAAGTCAAGAAACTCAGTTCCTCGCATAGTCAAGAGAAGAGAATCAGGCTCTAAATTCAGAGCTTTGAATCACCCTGTGGCAGCTCTGGTGACCGTATGTGGCTTTGGGGATCCCAAATTAGACACCTAAACTTGGATGTGTCTACAGTTATTGGCCATCTAATTTTCAGTTAATGAATTATCAGGGATTTGGACATACAATATTGCTTTGAACTCTGTGACAGCAGCCTTGAGAGTTTTCCCTCAGTTTTTGAGAGGGAAATGCTGTAACCGAAGTACACGATACTCTGAGCCACCCACAAGCACACAGTATGCATTTACTATCTGCAGCACTCTATATTCATGTACTTGATATTTCAGCCTCTAAAAATAATACAGACAAAGACACATATTTGCCATTAAAATGGACAAAGTAAACCTCACGCTGACAGGACAGGTGCAAACAAACCCAGAGAATTTGTTTAAGATATCAGCGACACAAGTCACACTGATGACTGGGTTTTAACAATGAGATTTCAGAATTCTTTATTTCTGTCCTTTGCAAGTCTGTCCTTTGAAAAAACTCTTGTATCATCATACAACTTAAGGGCAAGCAAATACCAAATTCTCACCTCTCCCCAACTAACAGAAACTCTCTTCAGTTTCTGAAAAACAGTATTAAAGCGACTGAACTTGCACATAACTCTCCCTGGACTTTATCTGGTACAATATATTGTCAGAAAGTAGAAAATGCAGGTTGGTCTCACATTATCTGTAATAAGTCAGACAGTCCTTCATTTTAACAAGGCACCACTGCCAATGCCAGCCCCGCTGTGTAGAAAAACCTGAGGCAATGATATTTTCATCTATCCAAGAGCAACAAAGCCCAGCAAGATCGATGCAATGGAAGACCCCTTCCTGCACCTGGCACACAGGGAACATTCATGGAGCACCTTGGAGAAGCATCTTACACCCCACCAGGGCACTGCCTGCCCTGCCAACAGCTGGGCAGAGCAGCCTGCAGGCACACACACAGGTATCAGCCCTGCACACTCACTGCAAGGTGGGAAATCAAGCCATTGCAACAACAAGAATGAATTCAGGGATTTCTACCTAGCAAAATATTTAAATTTTCCCATGTGCCCATGCCCTGGTTATAATAGCCAGGGTCACTCTGTGGGTGTGGATTCTAAACCCTCTGTCATTTTTCTCATGAACTGCTCACAATGGCCCATTTGCAGCAGCTGCCCAGGGCACACCCCACCCCTCAGGGTACAAGTTGGGTGTTCAGGAACTTCTGTGGGATAAGGAAATTTTCCTGCCTTCACATCTATGGCTCAGGTGTGGTAACTCCCCTCTAGGGAGCCATTGATACCTCCACACCCACCTGAGGGGTCATGTCTGCTAATGGGCAATCAGGGATGCCAAAAATATGCCATTATTCACCTCACAGAGTAAATCACCCCTTGTCAAACCCTGGGGGAGGGACTGAGCCTTCCCATCTGAGCCCAAGCAGAGATAAGCTTGGGGTTTTGGCACTGGGATCCCTCGTCAGATCCAGAGGGGGACCAGAGCATCAACAGGACTGGGACTGCCACTGTCAACCTGACGGCACCCATCATTTTCACCAGCAGGTTTCTTCCTTTCTTTTTGCTTTGAACTCAGGGGGGGCACGTGGTGCTCAGCACAGAGCTCCACATCTGTTTTGTGGGTCAAATGGATTTTCCTTCTGTATCAGTGTATTTTGTGATCTTTTCTATTAAATTGTTATTCTGACTTGCAATCCCATTCTGAGTTGATTTCGTTTCACCTGCTGGTTTAACTCTAAACCGGCACAGCCAGATCCAGAGAAATTGGGTGGTTTTTTCACACAGACATGCTGATGCTTCTGGGACCTGTCACTCTTCAAGTCACTGCAGCACAAGCAAGGCTTGAGCACCATGAACTGACGGGGCAAGCAACCCCCCTAACCCAAAATGTGGCCAGAGCCACCTCTCACCTTTGAGGGCACAGCACAAGGGCAGCAGTACAGACAGTTTGCATTTGGAAACTCTACTCCTGCCACCCAGAGCAATGTCAAAGAAAAGGTTGAGCTACTGTCACATTCAGGGCTCTGCCTTCTTGGGACCAAGTGACTGGAACTGGGGAAATTTTATTTCTTTCAGGTGCCACCACCTTAAGATGGCTCAGGACTGAGAGCACAGCTGCTCCATGAATAACAACAGCTGAGCAATGAACAAAGATGTAGAGAATAAAAGAAAAGTATCTTCCCAACTTGTTTTAAAGATTCCAGAAATAAATTTACATGAAATTAAAGTTGCTTTTCTGAGCATGCAGGCAGCCCTCTGTCTTGATAATTGTACATAAAAGAATGGCTTAAAACTGTAATACAACATTTGGTTTCAGTCAACATCCGTTCTTGTGCTTGATTTATTCCTCGCAATAAATAGATTAAAGCTTATTACCGTTGATAAAGTCTATCTTGTAAACCCCAGGGCACCGCTTTGAGAATGTTCATGGTGAAATTCAGCAGTGTCATGCAGAGTAACATCACACCATGGTGACGTACCAGTGGTGCTGACACATCATTTCCATGGTTTCTGATTCTGACCCCACAATTCTGAACAAAGATGTCATGGCACAGTTAGGAGAGGGACAAAAGACACCTCAAAAAAAACCCCACAGCACCAACAAAGCACTGTGCAAAACATATTCCACTTTCTTTCCACAGTGGAACGTTTTGTAAAAAAGCCAAATATTCAAAGACACAGTCCACTGAGTTTAACTTCAATACAAGAAAAGTTGATAGAAAATACAATAAAGAATTGAATCAGTGGGTGTATCACATACCCGGGACGAGTCAGATATTTTGCAGAGAGTAGCCATGCACAACAAATCTGTTACACTTCCCTGAAGGAGTTAACAGCTCGTGAATAAGGTGACAGGGTCTGCAGGGACACACAGGTGGCTGATGCAGCACGTGAGGCTTTTCCCAAACCCTTCGGCAAAGAGTCTCAAAGGTTCCTAAGCAAAGCAGGCTATGATGGGGACAGAAAGAAAGAAAGGGCATCTTATGGATCATCAACTGGGGAAAAATGGAAATAAAGAATAAAGGATCATTTGTCACAACGGTGGGAGGCTGTTACGGCAGCACCTCAGCATCTGCGCTGAGACCTGCACTGGTCCAAACACCCGCTAATGGCCTGAGAAGGGCGCAGGGGGGTAATGAAGTGCCAAACTACGATGACAAAAAAGAACAATTAAGAGCAGGCAAAATTACAACTGACAGGAAATCTAAAGAAGAGTCTGGAGACACTATGACTGGACAGCAAAATTATGGCATACATTAGATGTTAATAAATGCAAAATATTGCACTGAAATAAAGGAGCATGTCTGTCCACACAGACTGACAGGCTCCAAATTAGCTGTTCTACTGTAGAAAGAGATGTAGTCACTACAGGCAGTTCTCCGGAAACATCAGCTCAACAGCAACCAAAAAAATAGCAAATAATTTCAGAACTTTTTTAGGAAAGATACCAAGACTGAAACACAAAATACCACATCAGAAACTCATGATTCACCTGCATTTAAAAAAAAAAATGCATCTATTTCTGGTTATCATTAAAAGAAAACATACAAAGACCTGCAACTGAGATGGATGGGTGGATCAGAAGACCAAAGCTATTTCTGAACAGTGAAAAACCTTTCATGCATGAGCAGGAACACACTGGGACTCTACAGCTTGAAGAGTCAAACCACCCTGGTCTGATCCATACCACACACAGGATGCTGGGCTATGGGAGCCTTTTGCCTGACCACCTGCATTGTTCTTACTTTCTTGTAAGGCAGAGGACACAGTAAGGACAATTTCTACCTTCTTATGAAGTGTTAGTAGGATAAGCCAGAGCATGTTTAGATAAATTGTATTAATTGGGCTGAGATCTGCAAGAGACACTTCTCTAATTTCCATCTGCCCTGGAAGCAAAGATATTAAATAAGACATTAACCATTCAGCTCACAACGTGCTATAAAATTTTACCTTTGGTCTTATTAGGGTAACAAATGGGAAATATCATATAAGGCTTGAAATTATGGAGGAGATTAGATTCAAATTGCTTCATAAGTTAGGAAAGAAAAAACACCCTCCAGAGCACCATCCCAAAAAGGACAGGTCTAAGTTTAGCTGGACGCTGCATTTTCTATTTCCATCTGAAAAGCTGCACATTCTGCTTTTTTCCCTGCACAAGCTGAGGGGAAAAGTAACTTCTGTGTATGAAGAGCATACACGGGGAGTACACTAAGCACAGCACGGAGCACACAGGCATCTCAAATACCAGATAATATGCTCAGCTTAGGTTAGAGTCCCCTGGGTGCATTAGACAACTTATGTCTTGCAGCCCACAGATTCACATCCAGTCTGGATGAAAAACCAAATCTAAGCAGATCAGAAGCTTCCCATAAGTGTATGAAAACGGAAGGGCCAAAAAAAAGTATTTTGATCCCTGTGAGAACACTCTTGCACGGCACGAGAAGCACATGAATATCAAGAGATTTTGTGTCAGTAATCCTAAAACAGCCTTTTCCCACCTTTAAACCAAATCTTGTTTTCCTGGAAAAATAATAGGTAAGAATGGAGCCTGTCACTTGAATAGCTGCTGTGTTACATCAGCAACACATTCATCTTTTGAGCCAGACTCTGAAAGATTAATTTCCCTCCCCACCACAGCTTTGCACACCAAGTTCATGACTAACTACCAACTGCCCAGGAGGTAAAATTTAGAGAAAACATTTCTGACTTATTTCCTGAAACCCCACAATGCTCTTAATGCCTCTTGTCTATGAGCAAACCAAAATACAGTAGAATGACCAAAGTCTTGGCTTACTGCACATTCTGATGCTGAGAACACTCCTACGTAGAAACTATTAATTCACAAAATCACATAAGAAACACTTAAGCTATTTACAAAGCTTCCATGCTGTGTTATTGTTCAAAAGATTTGACCAAACACACACGGTTTCATGGTAGTCAATTCAAGGGGTCACACCCAAGGTTTTTGGAGGTCAGTCTTGTGGTGACTAATTAGTTTTTAACCAGTTCTAATTTTCTGAGTTAGACACCTTCACTCTTCAAGACAGAGCAGAGACTACTGGCGATACACTCCAGTACTGCACCTATTCATGAGGTGCCACATAGATATCAAAATAATTAACTCTTTGGCTTAGAGATACACAGAGATCCACTACCTAGTTTAACAACATTATGTATTCCAGCTTTGGAAATATGTTGCTATACGCTGCGGGGAGCCAGGGACAAAATGACATGCAGCTCCCCCTGATGTAACAAAGAGGGCAATCTGAGAATAGTAAAAGGTGGTTACTCCCAAAGTACCTGTTCTTCTCTCAGACAGACTGGGGTTTTCACTAAGCCACACTTGCCCTTTACTATTCTCACAAACACCAGCTCAGCCTCACAGGCACTATCCCCCCTCAACCTTATGGTGAAAAGGTTTCATAACAGCACAGTTGAAAATAAGAACAATGGAGAAGTTTAAGTGCCCCATTTTTCTATTTCTGACTCAACTACAATAACTCTACTATCCCCCACGTCAGTAATAAGAAAACTGTTAAATGTGATGCTTGAAATCATTCACCTCTGACTTCACAAAGCTCTTTCAGGAAATACCTGTTTCCAGAAAAACATAATTACCGTAACCCTCAGGAATTAGGGTGTAGGTGTTTTTTTTGTCTAAACCAATAAAATGCCCACCTTCAGGATTATTTCCAAAGTGTGAAATTAAAGCATGTAACAGCACATACAATCAGCCTGCACAAGGCCCATTCCAGAACTGTCAGATGCACCAGCCTGAGCAGAGGAATGTAGAAGTGCCTGTTGCTCAGCAGCCAAATAGCTCCACTGCTGAAGTCAGACAGGAAGAAGAGGAACAAAGAAAACAGGGAGAAAAAGAAAACTGTCTAACAGATTTATTTTTCAGACAATTCAACCAATACATAACATCTTCTATTCACACCTTCAAAACCCATCATCTGCAGGTAATTAATTACTGCACGCCTGACTTCACTCTCAGTATTTTGCCTGATGCCAGAGGCAGCAGGACTGGCCTCTTCCCTCGCAGCTAACTCAAACCTCTACCTTGCTCTTGAATAGCTCATTCAGATCTAATATCTCCTTTTAAGCATCCATCTCTGGAAGCGTGCAAAATCAACCTATCAAAGCACTGCAGTTTCACCATTACCCTCCCCAAATTAATCAAGTTTCGGTACATGCAAGACAAGCCTTCTGCAGCACACTGTTAAGTAGTAACAGATAAAAAGGGATTTCCCGGTGCCCATACTGAAACAGTAATACAGCTAATGATTTCCTGCAAGCTCTGTGAGCAAAACTGCAAAATAAATCAGCTTTTCAGGATCAACATGCAAGCAGAAAGCTGAGTTGAAGGGCTGTGATTCTTCTGTGGTCTCAACTGAAACAAAATTAAAAGCAGTCAGGTTAAATAAGGTGAATTCTTGCTTTAAAGTTCACTTTGGATTTACTTCTTTGAGAAGTCATGTATAAAAAAAATACAATTTTAAAGTTGGAATACCTGATAATGTAAAACTACTAAAATTCAGGGTTACTGTTTTACCTGAGCGTGACAGCAACAGTGAATTTTATCCTCTTTCAGACAGATAGTACAAGGCAGAAAATCCACTTACATCCTATTTATATCCATAAAATAAGGTGCAAGAGGAGCGAGGCTGCCCATGCTGACACTCAAGAAAAGTTTATGCTTTCTGCATAAATGCTTCTGTAATTCAAATATAAGCAGAGATCTGCCGGTTACTTTGTAAGTCACAGAAAAGCTCTCATACCCCACCCCACGGCTGTGAACAACTCTCAGTACAGCCAGAGCTTCACTCCCCAGCTCCACTCAGATGTCACACTTGCAACTGCCTAAAAGCCAGAATAAAAGCTGCAAGGCACGGTTTTGAAAGATTTCAAGAAGTTACTGGAGCAAGACCAACTGCACAAGGTTCTTCTATAGGGAGTCAGTGCAGCAGCAGCGCAGAAACGCTCTCCCTTAATTAGCTGTTTGCTGTGTGTAAGAGAGGGAAGTGCCCAGCGCTGCATCCTCATTTGTGCCTCGCCGCGATCCCTACGGCAGCAATTCCCAGGTGGAACAGAGCTCATTATGAGCAGAGCCGAGTGCCCTCGGGAGAGAGGTGTTTGTCCTGGTGTTACAGCAGCAGCTCGGGCTGATCGCCCCCACTGCCCGCTCTGAGCAGAGCTCCGATGGAAGGAAGGAGGGATGGACACTGATGTCTAACAGGAAAGGAACACACACCCTTCACGGCTGGTTTGGAGGAAAGGTAAGACATTGAAAGTAAATCCAAAGCTGCCCTCGGTTTGAGTTTGGTTTAAAAGTCAGTGAGTGATGGGAAAACATTCACTAATTGTCCTCCCTGGTTCATGGGCACCTCTCAACAACACTCCTTCTGCTTTCCGAGTAGCACACTCCACGTTTGCCTGTTGGGCACACTTCTCTGATTAAAAGAGGGCTAAGACCCTTACCATCACCCTCAGCAGACTCTTGGCTCACTCTTCAAAAGAAGGCATTTATTTAGGAAGTGCCCACTGCAGAGTTGGGCTGCATCATTTGCCTACGCAGGGCAGAGGTGGGAGCCTCGTGCTACCAGGATAGGCACCTTAATCTGCTCTACCTACTAAACCCTCAGTAAGTGGCACCTCATTGATTTAAGGAGTGCAAGAGCACTAATACTCTGAAGAACAGAGCCCCAAAGACAACCACGTCACCCTCTGGGCCAGGGGCAGATGGAGAAAGAGCCAAGTCTCCATAACACTGACTTATTCAATCTAATGGAATAGAACTTCCATCCTTTTCTTTTTCTTTTTTTTCCCCCTTTCATGCTTATCATCTTGCTTTTATCTGGCAGCATTTTAACAGCTGTTTTCTTTATCACTTTAAACCGACATCTCTGACAAAAAACAAATGTCTAATTTTCCTGGATTTCTGCACAGTGTGCTACAGGGAAGCAAATCTCTACTGAACCATGCTGTCTATTAGCCTGAGCACATGTTTTGCTCTTCAAAACAAATACCTTCCCGGGCCTCAAGAAAAGATTTTAAAAAACCCAAAACCCTTCTGTGATAATCTTCTGGTCAAACTTCAGCCTTCAAAATACAGCAGGCCAGTCCTCCAGCCAGCAGCACAACTGGCACAGCACTGGGGGAGGTAATGGAGCTCTGCTGCCTTAGAGCAGTTAAAGATCTGACCTGGAGATGACTCATGGCATTACTTGCTGCTTCAATTGCAACTCATTCAAGGGTTTGGTTTTGTTTACCTTTGGATGTGCTGTAAACCTTCAGCCACTAAAGGTCAACTCCAACATTTCTTCACAAATATTTAGGAAAGCTCCTGAATGTTTAGGAAATACTTGGATGTATGAGATATTTCAAGCATGCTGCTTCCTGTATGTGGACTCACCTTTTCTACCACAGTCACCTATTTTGCCATCTGAAATAGCCCATTAACCTACAGATTGAGGCAGCTGCTTTTGCTCAAGGGGTAAAAAAAAAATAAATATCATAGCTTAGCTTTGAGCCTCAAAACAAGAAAAGAAGAGGCCAAAAGAAGGAAAAAAAAAATTCCCAGAGGGAGGAAAGCTTCCAGGACTCTTCTCCCTGCTGTCTGTCAGAGAGATGTGGCTCTGGCTGAGTTTGGGTGCCTTCTGTGTTATGGTCTGTTCTCCCTCTGCTGAGCAATCCAAGCACTACAGAGAGGAACAGAGCTGCCTGCAGCAAGAGGTGCTTCAGTCGTGTCAGGATTGCAAAGGAACAAACTTCATTTCTCAGACTAACACCAGAAAAAAGCAAGGCACAGGCAAGGAGATGTGCTCAGCCTCCCACTGCTCAGCTACAGGGAGGTGCTCTGATCCAGGCTGGAACTGCCCACCACGGCTTCACTCCAGGCTGAGCAAAGACCTGCTGAGGTGAGGAAACCAGGACCTCATCTGCAGCCCAGGGAGGTCTCCAGACAAGGCAGAAAAGCTTTGAACTAAGTGGTTTGGCCTAGCTGCCACACTTCCAAAGAAGAAGTGAGACTGTCTAACTGCTCACATGTCTTCCACGTGAGGAACAGATAAAAACACTACATCAATATTTCATCTTCTGGGGTGATCACAGCAAAGCTTGGCTCATCCCAGCAGTGGACAACATATTCCTGGATGTGGTCCCAGCACTGCTTTTCTGTATTCACAGTAATTCTCCAACACCCAACCTGACAAACCTTACATTTTCCTTGGGGCAAAGAGAGGAAATAACAGGTATATTCAATACTATTAGCTTACCACTTTACAATGCCTTAGATTCAGGGAGCTCTCTGTACAGCAGCTGAATTTTAAAACCATCATTTAATTAAAATAAAAATAATAAACCCCCAATGTCTGTATCAGATTCCATGGTTAAATTCAGTGCTGATGCTGAGATTTTACAAAGTTTCTACCTCCATGAGGAACCAGGTTCCTTGCTAAGCAGAGGAGCAGATAATCACGCTAGGGCTCCATCTTTGGTGGAAAATCCCTATATGGCAAAGGGAAGAAAAGAAAACACAAAACCAACTCAATACCATATCCATTTTCACTAGCTGTATCCAAATGCAACAGAGCAGCTAAAAATACATCAGAAATCAAGGTGAGGATGAAGAAAAAAGAAAAGGTTTAATGCCAGAATGGCAAGATTTCAAGGGTGACCCATTGCCTGGTCATGTCAGTGGGATCCCTTTGAATCATTTCCAAGCAAGTCAGACACAGTTCACCTGGACATGGCTTGTTATTGAGCACAGCTGATTGAGGGAGGGAAAGAAAACAGCACATAATTAGAGGGAGAATGCACAGATACACTGCTCACACCAGCCCTTGATCAGTGGGCAGGGGAAAGCATATTTCTGTTTCTTTAAAATATTTAGTCCCAAACTGGAAATAATACCAGCCTTCCCATAGGATCCATTTTAAACCCAGGGAGCAGGGGAATATAAAAAGTAGCTAAAACCTAAGATTTTTTTTTTCAAGGTTATATAAACAGACATTGCAAGAGTTCTTTATTGTGTTTAGTAACCTACTGCCCCCCAAAAAGTTAGTATGTTTTCAAACCACTCCAGGCATATTCAGCAGAAATCTGTTATCAAAATCAATGAGAGACAAGCTGTTAGCTGAACATTGTGCTGGAAAAGCTGCGGATGAAATGCAGGAAGCCCCTATGCTTTCACTCCACACCCAAAAATCCAAACATTTTTTTGTTACCTCATAAATCAAAGTTTGTCATTAAGCTGCACATAAAGTGCTGTCTCATCAAGACCTCTAGAAAAACATCAAAGTAGCTGTTAATTATCCTTTTTTATAATCACCCAGAAAACATTTCACAGGTGAGGACCTTGGGCTGGTGCAATTCCTGCCTCTGTGGCTGTTGGGGGGCTGGCAGGATCACTGTGTCTGCTGGTGGCCAAAGGGACTCAGAGTGAGCTTTTCAGCTGAGATACTTTCCATTTCAAGCACACCTAAGGGACTCGATGTAAACTGGTAACAGAGCCTGGGACTCACACAAATGAAATAAAAGCAGGAGCAGAGAATGAAGAAAGTTAATTTTTCACCTAGAGAACTGCACTGTAAGAAGATTGCCCTGGAGGATTTAATCAATGCAAGTGAATCTTGTATATTTTTCTCCAGTCTTCCCAAAATAAGTCAATAAAATGCCAGCACTTTCTCAGCATAGAGTGACCACTTCCCAGCAAGCTTGAGTTCAAGTCTTTATCAAAAGGACTAAAGGAACGTATTATGATTTCAAAGACAAATAGCAAGCAAGGAAGCAGAAGCAGCAGGGTAACCTTACAAGGCACAGTACATTTTCACAAAAAAAGGTTTTTTTACTTCTTTTATTCCTGAGGACAATTGGAAGCAATGAAAACTACTGAAACCAGACATTGCTGATCCACAAAAATACCTGCAGCTACCCTGGCCTTTAAGAATAACAAAACATCTGAAAAGTGTTCCACACCACCATCAGGCACTAACTAAAGGTATTTCCAGACCCAGAGCTCCTCTCCCGCGAGCAAAGCACACCTACTTGTCCATCTGCTCCATCACAGATGTTATGAAGCTCCCTATGCCTTTCAAGTAACTTCTACTGCACCCACCTACTTCACCTAAAGGCTCTGGTCAAGTGCCTTGGTCCCCTACACCTCACCTGGAATAAAGAGCAAGAGACCACATTATATAACACACTTCTACATAATTATAAACACCTGAATAAACGGCCCTGCCTGTCTGAGGGTTTGCACACAGGCTCTCTCTCTCGGCCAAATGTAGGAAGGAGTTTTCTCAAGTCAGGAGTCAATTTACAGTCCCACCTTCAGCTGGAGCCTGGACAATCTGTTTCTCAGAGCATTAAAAATCAAAATCTCCATGTTTTCCCCTTTGTAATATTCAGTTTGCAAGCACAAAACAAAAGAGCTGTCACTTCTTCACTTTCAAAAGCTTTAAGAAAAATTACTCTAAAAGTTAGCTGCAAAGCAAAGAGGTGCAGCTGAAAAGCATTAGGAGCATATGATCCACAGCTCCTCAAACAAAGCATGAGAAGGCACAATAAGGATAAGGTCAACATCCTCAGTGCATTCCAACACAAGAATTTCAAGGACTTCAAGGAGCAAAAACAAAGGTAATTTTTCAGGGGCAAGGAGAATATTGCAACAGTTGTATCTACGCTAATCAAAGGGTTTGGAAGCAAAGCTCACACTCCATATTGCTGAGAAGTGATGTTCTGAAAAGAGCTTTACTCTAAGCAATCTTGCCTGCCTTATTTCAAAACAATTACTCTTATTTTTCCTTTTATCAGTATAATTTCTTCCTCAAACTGGCATTCAAAAATATAGCTCTTTCTTCGGGGAGGAACAAAACAAAAACAGTTTGGAATAGACGAGTGGATTCTCAACAGATATACATCAACATGAGAAGTCAACAGACTAATGTTAATTTATGCCAAATAAAACATAACCAAGATTTCTTCTCCTTCGAGGTGAAGCTGGGATGATTCTGGTCATTTACAGCAGATGCTGCTCCTCCTCACAGAGGGCACGAGAGCTTGTTCCCGTGTCTGTGTAATGTCACTGAGCAAACACATCTGTTAGCAGGAGGAGGACTCAGTTCAGCACACTGATGTAGCAACGTCACTGGCTGACCTATTCTGCCCAGCACACAATAGAGAGTTGTTCATTTTTCCTTTCAATGAGACACTATGCAAGTGTTGATTTAATGGTTCATTTATCAACCCCTCTGAATATTAAGCAATTCATTTTGACTTAATTTGAACAATTCAATTTCACCCATCCTTTCTCCCCTTGAAAAATGTGAATTGCTGTCTAGGGAGAAGCTCTTTTAAAAGTTGACTTAACAGGAAGCACTTTGCTCCATAGGCTTTATACCCTTTCATATGCTGATATATATTTATAGCTTTTTTTTTTGCCTTTCACATACTGCACCTGAAATTCACAAATGCTAAAGCAAAGACACTTCAACGAACATCCTTAACACCGCACACCCAAAGGCATCTTCTGCAGTATTAGCTACTCCCTAAAAAGACCACCAGAAAACAAAGTGCATTGCCAATAAAACCAACAAGCCTGTGAAATTCTGGAATACTGGGGGAAAGGAACTTCTCTTGGAAAATCGTTACTTTGAAACTTTTTGCTGCCGGATATATTTTTCCCAGAGAGACAAAATAACAATCAATGCAGAAAACACTCGAGTTTCAGCCTCACCTGTAAGCAGCACCTCACACCCCCAAGTTCGCATCTCGTAGAGCTTCCACTGCCACTCGCGAGCCCCGCTCTGCAGTTGGGCTCAGCCCGGTGGGTCGGGGACCCCCCTGCGGCCCCGACCACCAGCGGGGCTCGACGGGACAACCCGAGTTCAGGGCAGCCTTCCCCGGCTCCAAACCACGCTCACCCGCTGCACCTGTTGGAACCAACCACCTCCCCCGCGGCTTTTTCCCCGATTCAGCCTGATTTGTGCCCGCTTTCACCTGCTGCTCGCAGGTGCGGAGCCCCCTCCCCGCAGCCACCCCGCCCGCACGCTGTTAACATTCAGCCCCGCACAGACCCAGCCCGGCGGGTCACTGCCACGAGTCCCTGCCCCGACGGAGCCTCGCCCCCCGCAGACACGGAGCATCCCCCCGCAAACCTCGGCCGAGCCTTCTGGAGGGCCGGGCAGCGTCCGCCCGCCTGCCACGAGCCACTTTTCCCTCCGGGAATAACCACACGGAGAGAGGGATGCGAAGGAAGCGAGCGAGGGAGGGAGAGATGCGCGGGGGGCATCGCGACGGCGATTCGGCGAGCGGGGGGAGCCCCCGAAGGGCCGCGGCTCCCCGCGAAGGGCAGCGCTGCCCAGACCCCGAAAACTCCGCCAAGTCCGATGGCGGGGCTGGGGCAGGCGGGTACCCCCGCGGCACTCACCGGGGCGGGGGCGGCCCCTCCGGAGATCATGCCGGCGGGGCGCGGGGCCGGCGCGGAGCGGAGCGGCTCCTCCGGCAG
>VXAU01002513.1:100458-149973 GCA_013399695.1 Formicarius rufipectus | reverse complement strand
GCAGAATCAGCCTGGAGGAGAAAAGACAATGCAGAAAAAACTGTGCCTTGACAGTCCCACCTACTGAGACTTTCTGCTGTGCCTTTTGCAACTGGACTTGCCTATCTCGCATTGGCCTTATCAGCCATCAGCGCGCTTGCAGCAAGAGTGGGTAAAACACTCCCAAAACTTCGTTTGCGATGTCTAGCCATTATAATGTCTCCCATGACCCAGATAAGAAGGTCAGGCCTGATCTAGAGAGTAACTTACAGGGGACTCACCACTGGCACTGAAAAATATGTGCAAGACTCTTCTCATGATTTCTTTATAATAAGCTAGTTGATTCAAATTTTCTTATGTCCTTTATTGAGGTGGTTTTTTTTTTTTTTTTTTTTTTTTTTTTTTTTTTTTTTTTTTTTTTTTTTTTTTTTTTTTTTTTTTGGTTGTTTTTTGTTTTTTTGTTTTTTTTTTTTTCTTAACAACTGGATAAGGAAGGAGTAAAAATGGTAGACTTTTAGATAACTGGAGTATTTCCCTGCAAGACTTTGTGTTTACCAAAACTTATGTTTTAGCTGATGAATCAGTATATCACCCACTACATGAGAGAGTCACACTCCCAAGTCCAATGTGCTTTCACTGTTACTTACTCAGTGTCTTCTCTCAAGGCAAACCATACCCATATAAAATGTCACAAAAAGCCACAACATAAAACAGATTGCAAACTTTTCTTATGTGAATGGTCAAAACACACAGCATCCCCTTAGCCGGCATCTCCCAATATGTATTCTCTTCATGATACTCAATTCCTCCTGCTTGAAATTCCCTAAAACTGGGCCTCAGATATTTACTTGGTTCAACTTACAGGTTGTTTTATGAGCCAAATTCAGCAGAAAAAAGTAGTTGTGATGTACGTGACTGAAGGTACATAGGTTTACCCAGAAAGCTCTCCAACATTTCCCTTTAGTTGTCTGAAAGATCACTTCCTTAATGGGTACAGATTAAGCGTTTCACATCTCAAGAAGTGATGTTTTTGCCTTTCTGTAAATAACATGCACTTTTACAGGGTGTTCTTGCTTAGATGTAGGCCAGATGAATTCATTCTGGGACAGCATAAGTCTGTCTTGCTGATAAACAATCTACCCTCTCTACCAGAGGTTATTTTTCTATTCTGCCTGCACCATTTCTGTCTTTCTCATATCCTGTTTTTTTCTACAACAGGTGTCAGAATAGTGCAGTAAGTTAAAATTAACAGTTTTGTTAATGGTTCACTTTAGTCACGCACACAATTTTTAAAGTAAATTTGTTTGTTGGCTTGTTTTGGTTTTTGTTTGTTTGTTTTGTGGGGTTTTGTTTTGGTAGGTTGGTTTTGGGGTTTTTTTAAGAGACAGATGAAATTCTGCAACACAATCCCCAAAAATGGTATTCAAACATTTGAAAAATGCTCAGCAGTGGCCCTGATGGTTCCTTCTACATTCCCAGCTAAGTCACTCTTACCATTCAAGAAGTGAAGATCACTTTCTCAGAAATACTTTTGAAGGTTAATATCTGTCATTATCTGGGAATTGCATATTTCTGAATTTTGATTGAAAAAAAAATAAATCACAGACTTTGCTCTCGGTTCTCCCAAGATTACAAGTTATAGGAAACAGCTACTAATTTTCTGCAGAGCAGGTGAGCAAATAGACTGAAGGAAGAGGTGACTGGATCTATCATCACTCCTCCGTAAGCCAATTAATATGATGGGCTCACATGATGTAATCTGTGCAGCATCACTTCTTTCCACCCTAGAGAATGAGAAGTCATCACTCATAACCAGCTTCTGTGGCTCTTCAGAACTTATTATGTGTTATTCTTTGACTACTTTAGCCATCCTGGTTATGTTTTTTTAAAGGTTTTGCTTTTTAACCTGAACTCTTTTCCTAGATGAGCTGTTTTCAACCTTGCTTCATAACACAGTGCCTGAAACAAGACGAGGGATGGTATTAATGAAACTTCAGGACTAAGTACTGAGGACTTCAGTGTGAGCCTCTAAGTAAAGCAGTTTTCCTTTTTTTTGGCATGCTTTCTATTAGCAACTAGTAGTTTGTAATCAGAATTTGATTGTAAAGAGCCACATGCTTTTAGTTTTGTTACATAGAAGCAGGCCCTGTTTTTCAGGAAATTATGTGAAAAGTGGCCTTTAAATTAATGTTGCTGAATGAGAAGGAATCCAATGACTTCCTACTCTAAATCTGTGAAATATATGCAAAGTTTTAGAAGAATTATTTATAATTATTTCAATCTTTATGCCACATTCAGAGGGGAATACCTGACTGAACTTGCAGTGAAATTACCCTGCTGATTTGTTGCATGTCATTTATGGCAAAGCTCTCTTACATATTTTTAGAAGAGTGTCAGCTACATTTAATGAAAAAAGCTCAAACTCTCACACAATTCATAAGCACTGTGTAAGAAAACAGGACAATTTTTACATTTTGCGTGGAGTTACAAAATTCTGTAATTCCAATGATTTTCCTACTGCCAATAACAGAAAAAAATGGACCAAATAGTATACTCCAATAATTCTTTTCACCAGATACTAAGAATTTAATACATAGAAACGTATGAATGATTTGCTTATCATGGTAGATTTTGGAATATCTGTTAAAGCACAGCTGAAGAACATGGACTTTGCAATAAAATGCAGTTTTACAAGCAGGAGCTTTCAAAAGGATGTATAGTCTCTATTTAAGATTTTCTGCTGCTTAAAATTCATGTGTAAACTGAAAACACACTGTAATTGAACACCATTGCTGGTTCTTTAATATACACCATTCTCCTCTTATTTTCCAATAAACTGACTGAGCTCCTTGTTATGCCCTTAATTTGTAGGATACTTTGATAAGAAATAAATGCTTCAGTTACAGATGTTGCATATGCCAAACAGAATAATTCACTCATCTGTAATGTGCGTATCTGCAGAACAGGAAAGTTTTAAAAGGAGAAATTATTAAGGATTTTAGAGAAGAACAGATAAATTAAACAGAGTCAGAAAATAAAAATAAGAGGAAAAATGTATTACATAGAGAACGGATGAATAAGTAGACTGGAAAAGGAAGGAGGGGTGTATGTAAATATAATCAGTAAGGGGGGGGCACTTCACTGGAAGAACAAACAGAAAATCCTCAAAGCTCAGAAAACTTTTCCTGATTTTAAAAGGTGGACACCCAGCTAGTGCAGCTGGTTCACACGTTCCCTGGGGAATTGTATATATTTATATTAATACGGTACTCTGCTCCCTAACGTCCTGCAATTCATAGTGATCTCTTGTGACAGTCCCACATTTGAGTATAACTGAATTCAGTGAGTACTCTATGAATTACTGCCTACAGAAGCAAAATTGTGTACTAGAAAACTGACCTAAATATCTCTTTCACTGTGTGTCACTAGTTGAGCAATCTTTCACAGCAGTATTCAAAGAAGTATTACCCTGTATCTTTTCATACTGAACAAAGTATCAGATTGGACAATGAGTGCCAGCTATTTATTAGTTATCATCAATGGTATAATGTATAGATTAATAAAAAACCTACAGTCCTACTATGCTCACTCATATAAAAATATGGATGATTAATTTTCAGATATGATAGCAATAAAGTATAATAAAAAACCCTCAAAACCCAAAAGATGAAATAACGTGTAGGACTGCACGTGCCTGTGACAAACGCACATTGCACATTAATACAAGCTGCCTTTAGAGCTAAAGGCATCTGGATTTTTTTCAAGGGCTAATGTTTTGGAAGCATTAAAACTGGGGAAAAACGGAAGTTAAAGTCATGATAGTAGCCCTTAACATTGCAGCAGTGAAAAATATGGAAATGTAGCATACGTGTATTTGTTCAGAAATGGTTCAGAAAGTGTTATTGAACTGTTATGTAAATTTTAAGGGATGAAGTTCTGGCTTTAAGAAATACTATGGAAAAACTCCATTTAGTTCAATAGGATTCACTGTTCTTTATAATTTATGCTTTACAGTTTGCAATTCAAAGGTAACAATTATTTCCCTCTCTGAAATGGAGAAATGTTTGGGGATTTTTAATTTTATTTTTTTAATAATTTATTCTTGGGCAATTTTTAAGGATTAGTTCATCAATTTTGTATGTAAGAGTTGTATAGTCATCAACTTAGTTTTTACAGAATGACTAAAGACAAAAAATGCTTATACATTCTTATTATGTGAACCAACACAGTTCACCGCAGTCTTACTTTTAAATTAGCTCTTCAGCCTATGAACACTAATAGTGAAACTGTAGCAGCTACTTCTGTTCATAAAATAAGTTTCCCCCTTTCTCCTGGTGTCAGCTTCAACACTGACCTATATGTACCTGCAGTTTAGAAGGACCATTCATTTCACTGCCTGACAGCTTGAAGATCTGAAGAACACACTGAAGTGATTTAAAGATGTACAAACCCAACATTTCACCAATGGTATTTCCTGACTGATACGAGATAGAATTTCTAATGGAGTAAGGTTTTAGGAGGATACCAATTTTCTAACCTAGTACAAAATATTTAATATGCTACACAGTTTCATATAAATGGCATGAACAGTCTCCATAATATTATTAATGCGACAGAAGCTCAGTAGTGACCTGATATCTGATTAACATTTTGAAATATTAAAAAATTCGGTGTTTCAAACAAGGAAGACAACAAAATGCCACCTCGTCTGCAAGACAAGACATTAGCTAAAGGTGAAGGCATATCCAAGTGTAGAAAAAATTAGTACCAAAATCTTAGCTCTGTCCAGTCAATAGTTTTTCATTTGATCTTTAGTGAGCAGAAGATAGGCTTTGTTTTCAAAGTTATCTCTCCAAACTCAAACCAGATAGCTTCATCCTGACTTTAACTTTGTTACTAGTCTAGGTATAACAAATAATATTTCAGTTCCAACACTGACATTATATTTACATGATTAATCTCTAAGCAACAGAAACAGGAAATGAAAAAAAGTTTTTCAAACATGAAAACCAGATTTACTTCTACCAAAATCAGGATTGATATACATTCAACACGCAGTAGAACTAAAAAGACAGGCACTTAACTGTTACAGTGTTAAGCAAATTTTGGATGCTGTTGCTTTGAAACAAACTGCATGCCACTAAACCCATTATATGGTCTTATAATCAAATAATTTTTTTAAGGAGTGCTAAAAGAAATAATTCTTCATAACCTAAAAGGTAAAACATGCTATCTGGTTCTTGAAAAAAACTATAGTGAGCACAGATAAGAAAACATTGTGGGACTTACCGTACTGAAAGCTCACAAAACCCTGTCCAGTACACAAGCACCAAAGGGAGATGGAACTAATCACGAAAGTTCAATTCTAATAGCAAAAAGACTATAACAAACTGTAAAGAAAAATAACTTATGAGTATTTTATATCAAGGATATTTTGTAGAGAGGTTATGCTGTTTCTGTATGAGACCAAAAAGAAATTGTAACTGCTAATTCAATCCAATACATATGTTTCTCGTCTTTGCAATCCCCTAACTGGAGTCTAATTACTTTGTATTTGCAGTTTATCTTTTGATCCAAAACTTGCTTTAAAATGAAACCTAGAAACCATTTAATTTTATTTTTATGACATCATTTAGTCCAAAAGAGATGAAAAAAATTAAAACACCTGTTATATTGCAGCTTTATTCCTGGGGGTTTTCACTATGTTAGTAATTCTGTTTTCAGAGGGATTTTCTGATTTTACTAAGGAAGTTAAGAAAAAAGCAATATTGCCTTTCCTAGGGAAAAAGGAACTTTTCAGCAGCAGGCAATCTCATTAAATTTCCGCTCAAAAAGCTGTTTGTCTTATGCTTGGAAATGTTTTTCTCATTGAGAGTTCATCAGTAGAAAAAAATACTCCTTTGGCAGTTCAAAAAATTATTTATGAGATTTTTCTTGATTTTATACATTTATCACATGGAAACAGGAAATATTTGGATTTATAATTGACAAATTTTAATTATTTTTTTTAATTGAGGAAGCTACCTTTACATCTTTGTACCTACAAGCATTTTCTTTATCCTATTGAAAAGCCTGTCTATATTTAAGTATGGTTTAGATTAAAAACTTGCCCCAAGAAAACTCAGCTTTTTAATACAAGTGCTGTATTTTTGTCTTCCGAAATTATTAACTGAAATATCTATTAGCAAATGACATATTATAAGTAACAGCAGATCCTTGTTTTTCTTTGTGGGTTATAAAACTATTAAGATATGTTAATGTCTTTTAGCTACATACAACTACAAATTACACCTATGCAGTTTGTTGTTTAGCTTTTTTTCTATGTGCATAAAGCCAGTCCACTGGCCTGCAAAACCTGTGAAGAAGGGAAAGAAAAAAATAACCCAAAACTCAAATCTACCATACTTACTATCAATAATTTTGTTGACACCATTCAGGAATTCCATAGACTCAAAATAAAATCACAGTCCTTTTTCTCCTTTCAGAATATAGCCTCTTAATCCAAATAATATCAGAGAAGTTAAAATTTAGTCCATTCATCTGGAAAATGTTTCCCTCTGTTTCATAAACATGCATATCACAGAGAAAAATTGTTCACTTTAAGGTTTTTTTTCATGATTGAAGTGTAAAAAATCATCATAGAAATTCAGTTTTAGTCCAACTTAATAATGTCCTTATTGCAATGTATCACATTTACATAAATCAAAGATTTAGCAAAACTAATTGTGCTATAATCAGTCAGTAAATATAGTTAATTGACTTGGAGGATTATAAATATAAATTTTTGTAGTACAAACAATTATGTTCCAACAGTCTCATCACAAGTTGAAGTCAAAATTTCAGTAAAACTATAAGGACAACACGGGGAAAAAATGTGTGACAGCTTATAAGAAATGCTGGTTCAAAAATTTTATGGCTACCGTAAATAAAATAGCCCATGTAGAATAAGGCAGTACTACAGCTACCATTTCCTCTATGTTTGTTTACAAACTGTAGAATACCTTTTAATATTTTAGATAAAGTATTGTCCTATGGGAAGGATATAAAATACATGGGAGGATATGATGACTTTTTACACAATGATAATTAATCATCAAGTTTCATTAATAAATTATCGACTGCTTGCAAGCTGTCCACAATTTTTTTCATCTAGATTGCATATTTTATAATGGTGGAATAACATTTTAAAAAGTTTGAATAGGCACTTACTGGAATTACAGTTAATCCTGATACAGTCTAGATGGGGAAGAATAGATGAAAAATGAAAATTTATCCTTCAAGGTAATAGCTGCAGACATCCAATAAAATCACAGTCCACCCTTCTGGGGACAGACACATGCAAATATGGCCACTCCATATCATCAGTCTTTACATACTGTTATAACCCAGATAATACTGCGATAAATCTTTATAAATAGAAACGACAAATAGGGTAAAAATGGCCAATTTCAAACAAAGCTACATGGTGACAAATCTAAGTGAAAAATTAGGATTAAAAGTCAAAGATGCTTAACTGAGGCAGGCTGCAACTCTCTCCCCATCTGTGAAAGAACAGGTAATTTCTCTCAGTGTAATTAGAAAGTGCTCCGTCACAATGGGTCATAGAGCAAGCCAGGCCACAATCAGACATCTTGGACAATTTGTGGATAGTATACCTCAAAGGCTTATCTTCAAAACCTAAGTATTAAAATAAGGACCTTGTTACTCAGACCTACACATAAGGTTTTGTGGGTTTACATATCCTTATTTAAGAAATGAACAGTGACTACTGCAAAGCAACATTAACACACAGGGGGGAAAAAAATCACATATTTATAAACATTCATCAGAGAATGAAGAAGATTCTTTTGAGATTATTTTCTTGTCTGACTTTAAAAAAAAAAAGTAAAAAGAGAAAGAAAAAAAAAGGGGCTGTTGGAGGAAGGTACAATTCTGCTGGGACATGGATTTATTTACTTTTTATTTACTTTCATAAAATATAGAAGCAGGCAGAGGGTGGTTTGCATGTAAAGTGAATAACCTGATCTGTGCACAATCCTCTGTTAGGTTACCTGCTTTTACTTATTGCTCAAAAAAACCCCAAAAAACAAACAAACAAACAAAACAAAACCAACCAAACAAAACCCAAAACAAAAAAAAACCAAACAAACAAAAAACCAAACAAAAAACCCAAACAAACAAACAAACAAAAAAAAATAACACAAAAAAAATGGTTTATACCTTTGAGGAACATATATACCATCAAACCTAGATTTTGTTTCCATATAGCTGAGTTTGCCATGTGTCGTCAACCGCATCAGAAAAGTGGTTGCAAACAGCCAAGGAGCAGCACCTGCACACCCCCTTTACAGAAAGCACCGGTGAGCCTCCCCACCACAGCCTGCAGTAGCCCCAGCCCCACAGCAGAGGGGACTGAAAAGGTAAAATGAACCAAGACACTCTTTGCTTCTCTCCTTCCGACAGCTGAACACCAGGATAGTATTTCAGTGAGCAAGACTTTTATGAAGTGGAGGGTTAGGTGATTATTTTCTTACCCCTACCTGTGCTTTCTAGAAATCATTTATCTGCAGCTAATGCAATAAAACACTTAATTCCCATTAAAAATAGCATTTTGCTGATCGGGAATGGCTTCATGGAATGTGCATTTTCCTGAGCATACTCCTGTTCTCTTTCAGGTCCTGACTTGGACTTATTCATAAGTATGCAGAAGTGCTTTTCTATCTTTCTTTTCTTTTTCAACTAGAGAAAACCATAACCTGACATTTTGTCCATTGCATTTTAAACAAGGAGACCTTTTTTTTTTTTTTCTGTAAAAGGGCTTGTGCCTCCTGTGTTCACAAGGCTGTTTGCTGAGGGCCGCAGTCTTTGGGCATTGAAGGGTTGTGTTATCGTTCGATACTACAAAGATACCACTACAGAATTGTTTAAAAAAGAGATGGATTTACTATAGATTTGACACCTAAAAAGAGGAGACCAAGAAATCCATCAGTGGGAATATCTAATTACAATGTTTCCAGTGTTAAAACTAGAAAGTCTTTGATATATTTGCATGTTGTACATTAATTGATGGAAGAAAAATGGAATTGACCTGCATACACATTGTTTCTGCTTGTATATTTAAATTGTGGAATTGCTGCTGTGAAGCAGTTGTGGAAGGAGACCAGTCTTCCACAATGAGGAATATTTATTTAGTCCAAAAATACCACTGATGAATTTCTCTTCTTTTTTTTTTGGAATACACAATAGTACAAAAACATTGTAATGGATTATGTTAAGACTAAACAAAGAATACAAAAATGCAAAAGAAAACAAAATAAATAATAATAATGACCATGTATTTGTGCATGTACATACACAAACGTTGCATTAACATGTGTTTATATATCATTTCAGTTTACTTTTAATGTTAAAACAGGCTGTTTCATAAATGTTTGCAAGCAAAAAGAAAAATGTAAAGAAAATGTTAATTTCTTGGAGGAAGAGTTTGTTACCTAGGTTGACCGTTAGCTTAACCCGTCCTGCATCCAATTCTAAACGAAGGGTGTCTGCTGATTCCCTAGAAGTTGTTGCCATTAAAATGCCGTAAGCTCGCTGAGATCTGAACCGTAAAGAAACATCTTCAGCCTCTGTATGCATCACAACAGGGAGCTGTATTTTCATAAACATACTTCCATCATAGCTTAAAATTGTTGCCTCTGAAAACATAAAGGAGAAAATCAGTTATTTAAGAATCACACTCTATCTACTGAAATTCCTTAAAGATAAGATTCTAAGTGTATATTTAATTAGCATGACACAGAAAAAATACATATTACATTTCATTACTATTCCTGGGAAGCATAAGCAAAGTTGGGGTTGGAGTTTGTTTTTTTTGAAGGTTTTGTTCTTGTTTTGTTTTGTTTAAGTGGCATATCTTGGTGTGTTTTAAAGAAACTAAATTGCTCTTTAATGACCCAGTCAGTCACGTATGCCTCTTTAACAAGCTCAGTAGAATCACATATAAAATAATGCTTGAAATATTAAACCTTTGCTACATAAAATAGGTCAAAGCCAGTAAGAGATATTCAGGTAAACTTATAGCCTAATAAAAGGCCATGCCTGACTGTCATTCACCTACATAATCATCCTTAGGATGTTTCATGTGTAAACCTATTGGCATTGCTACCACCACGGTTACAATTATTATCCAATCAGTAAAAACCCTCCTAAAACATGTAACTGTGCCCAGCACAGTTTGGATGGGGCACAGATTGCTTCACGACCACAAAAAACCTGGTACAGAATCAAAAATGTGTATATGAAGATTACGACAGCCTCAACAAGACGATTGAGACTGGACTTGGCATATTGAGGGTAAGATCTTAAAATCCCTGAGACGAGCAAATAACTGTCACTTTCAGACATTACAGGAAACCCTCCTGGCAAGAGGCTCTGACACAGAGCAATCACAGTCTGTTAGAGCCCAGAGCAACTAGCCACAAGTCTTTTCCCAGCTTCCAGGCTGGTAACAAGAAAGTAGCAAAAATACTGCATTTTTACTCACAGGGAGGCACTGCAGTTCCTAGAAAGCATAGGAAATGTATTTCTGAAATGTAATAGTAGGTTTTTTCTTGCAGGACAATCAAACATTATGGCCAGTAAACTACCACAGCCTTTGGAAATGGCTCTTGGGCTTGTTGACAGTAGCACATTCATGGTGGAAGAAGCAGTGAATGAGCAACATCCTGTACCCAAAGACAACAGTCAGTGGGCAGACCATCAGGCTCTGCAGAAATACACCAAACTATGCAACTTACATAACTAAAACTCCTACTTGATTGGCAAAATACCCTATCTGAATGTTTCCTGGTTTTATGTGCATCTGATTATTTATGTACCACTAATTCACTAGAGACCTTCTAGATTCTTCTATAAATCACTCAAAACCTCTCCATCTTAGAAACTGTTGAAATGTTAGATGATGATGTCTAAATACAATGCTACAGAATCTTTATTAGACAAAGGAGCAATTCTGAGGGCACCTCAGCTAAGTGAAAAAAAGTCAATTATTTTTCCAATAACCAAATAAGCAAGGAGCAGAAAGAGAACACTTATGGGAAACTTTTCTATGCTTCAGTTTGCTGCAGTATAGTGGAGACACTTATCTGTATATTTATACTTATCTATAATAAAGGTGTATTGTGGTCTCAACATATTTTCAAGGACTAATAAGTATCAAAACTAAGTTTATCAAAACTGGTTCCATTGCATATCTTTTATACTGTTAAAGACAGATAAGCTCTTCAAGAGTTCCAGCCAACACAATCTATGGAAGGGCAAAAATGTTCAACTATTTCTGTAAGAGGAAACAATTATAGATGATATTTTCATTAACGGAATCATGAAATGGCTTGGGTTGGAAGGAACTTTAAAAACCATCCAGTTCCAACCACTCTCCATGGCCAAGGACACCTTCCACCAACACCAGGTTGCCTCAAGCCTCATCCAACCTGGCCTTGAACACTGTCAGGGTTTTAGAGCTTCTCTGGGAAACCTTCTGCTGTGTAAAGAACTTTAGACTTTCCCAATACAAATGTGCAGAAAATTATCTGATGTCGGAAAACAGGGATTACTAATACTGGTATGAAAGTCCTTAGATATTACAGGTTAGAAGGATACATATGCAGGTTTGATGATTTCTAGCTATGCAGGTAATAATGTTTTCAGCATATTCTAGCATTTTTTCTGTGAAGTAGATTAAAAACTTGCAACAATTTGAAGAGTTTTCAAGTCAAAGAGTTTTCAATGGAAGGTGGTTTGCTTTTTGATCATACAGGGTTTCTCTTTGTTGGTTTTGGGTTTAAGTGGTTTGTTTGTTTCTTTCTTTCATTCTTTCTTTCTTGGGGAGAGAAAGTCAGGAGCTCATTCCCATTTTACAACTGTATTACAACACATTCCTATATCTAGCTATGTAGTCTGTCCTTAGAAAGTTCACAAGATTTTTATCAAGGTAAAGAATTCCTGCAAAAAAAGCTAAAGTTACATGCTAATGCAAGAGAAAATAATGGCATTTTATAGTGTTTATTAAAAAACACCACACTAATAGTATTCAGGGGGTTTATATACAGAGCAAAAACAACATTCAGCAACACTGGAAGTCTGTTCGTAACAAATTATCTTATTGTGAAAGAAAGTCATCAGATTCAGTACTATTACTGCTTGCCAACTTTCCTGATTTAAGTTTTTTATAAAATTACAGGAAAATGAAGGAAAGGAGCTATCTTAACCTAATTGGAAATGACCTGCGACTATTTAACATTATGATGAACAGACCAGATGTGATTAGATACTCAATCCTCCTAAACCAGCCTGTGCCAGTTATATTTGAAACAGATGTTCCAAGAACAGACCAAGGATACAGAACAGAAGATCAAATGACTTAAAAGCTCTGGGTAATGAGGAAGCCCCCTGATGTCAACTACCTCAGTTCAATATGGTGAGCTCCAAGTCATGGGCTTTCTAAATATGAAGGTACCACAGGAGATAAGAAACCTAAACCAAAACAAAAGCCAAACAACAAACACAGCTAAAACAAACACAAAACTGGCAAGAATGAATTGCTAATTTTCATGCCTGGTTAGTGAGATGGTGATCTGAATGATGAGAGGCACCAACTATGCAAATCCTGAAGGAAAATTTGTCTAAAAGTATGTATTCATTTTAGCTCAGAATAGGCTACTCATTTATATAATCAGTCTCCACAGCAAAGAATAATAGTTTTATTACCACTTCAGTTTTAGAATCATAGCACTGAAAAGAAAAATAGCAGAAAATACTTATAAAATAGCACCGATGGGGTTTTTTTCTGGCAGCAATAGAGATATTTACAAGAAATATGCAGTAATACATAATACAAAGATTTATTTTAAAATTACTTTATACAATAATCCTTTGACATTTTTTAAACCTGACAATTAAAATCGTTGCTGCTTTTGAGGAAGAAACCAAGCAACCATCTATACACACTCTAAACATATTTTCTCCTCAGAAATGTCCCTTGAATAAATCTTTGTTGGCATGCTTATTTTTCTTATCATTGTTTGATTATTTTACTATTGTTCACTGTTCTTAGTCATCCAGTCAAGAGCATACACCTGCAAAAAGCCTTGACAAGAGGTAGTCATATACTGTGATCCACAAAGTACACCTGAAGCCAAATTATATTGCTCTGACATCTGTCTATCCATCTGCTGTAGTTTCCATAATCCACTAAAGCCAATCTACAGATTATACTGATGTTTAACCTTACTGAAAATCCAGAATAAAATTAATAATGACTTGCAAAAGGATAAAATGGACATGGACATAAAAAACCCAAGCAAATGAAAGAACAAAAAAAAAACCCCAAAAACTTATATACAATTTAAAATATACACAAATTAAAATAGAACCAAGTGGTGTTTCAGGGTTTTTATGCACTAATAAACTGAAATAATTTCAGATTCTGTATTGTACACTAAACATCCATGTATGGATGTTAGCACCCCTATTTCAAGGGCAATAGCATGAAAAAGAAATAATGGTAATAAAAGGTAGCTACACACATTTGTTTACTGAAGACACCTGAATCACTTAATGTTAAATATTCCAGTTGTTTAATCTCCATTATTTTAATAAAGCTTTCTTTTCTTTGTGAAGCTGTATTGTATGTTGAAATGTTCCTATTTTATTTAAATTGGTTTTAACAATTATGATTGTGTTGCTTATATCAGCAAATACAAAAGTTTATCAGTTACTGCACATGGGTAGTAGTTATAATAACTACTTTGTGTGGTATGATGCCAACACAACCTTTTCAGAATCCCAAAAGCTATAATCTTATTAATGCATGACCACTTGGGATATGAATATTACTGAGAAGACATCTTTCAGTGTAGTTTCCTCTGGAGAGGGAAACCCAAAAGCAGGAAAAGATCCCAAAGTGAAGAACTGCTGCACATTTTTCCACTGGACAAGAATCAAATGTTATTGTAGAGAAGCCAACAACACCACTACAGTACCACCATTTCCACTAGGGGGAAAATGAAGCCTTAAACAAGACAATGCTGGAAAATGAGGTATGGGAAATAAAAAAGGAAAGAGTTTCTATATAAAGCATCACCACCTGTTCAATATATTTATGCCTAATTAACATGATGAACCCTGCTTTGAAGTTCTGTGCAGATCTGCATGTGTTTATGTCTCTAACGAACATGTTTCTCGGTTTTTCAGTGGAAAAAAATGCAAATCTGGTTTTCACTTGTGCCCTATGTAATAGGAAAGTCTGGCCACAGGGTGGTACACCAGCCATGTTTAACTGAAGGCTTCAGGGATGCATCAGGCAGCTCGGTTGTGCCCTCTGCCAGCTCCACTCCACCAGTAACAACAACCTGGAGAGTTCAGAATAAGTGGCCATGAGCCAAAGGAATAAATTGTCAAAAAATAAGACAGAAAAAAATCCACAGAAAAATCAGAGAATCTGCTTGCGGATGCTAATAATATGGTGGTACTGATACTACATAAATGCATGTATCTGTTTACACAGAACTTAAACCTATATCAGTGCTTTTATTTTTAAAGAACATATTTTCATTTCATCTAACTAGAAAAAATAATCAAAGTAGATGAAAAGAACTTTTTTCCAGGCAATAAAATTTAGGTTTAGATTTCAGTTTAAAGAGAATCTGTACTGTGTCAAATGTGAGATGAAAAAAAAATACAACTTCTGGCACTGACACATTTTCTATTCCAATAAGAATAAAGAAAACCCACCTAAAATATTAACTACACTTTATTTTTTTCATACTTAGATTAAAATATTTTGTTAGCACACTCTGTATTTTTAAATAAATTACAGGGTTTTCTACCTGTTAACTAATTTAAACATGTGCCTTCCTTGCCACTATCTACCTTTTCAATGAAAAAAAATAATGGAGCTTTTCAACTTCACAGTTACCCTGTCTAGACAAGAGGGATACTCAGTGATTTAGGGTAACTACAAACAGGTTTTTGGGGTAGTAAGATCTTTTAGAAAAGAACTAAATAAGAAATATTAATTCCTACACTGATTCCTCTGCTTTGACTCATGGATGAAGTTCTGGTCATGGATTTAAGTGATATTGTGGAATTCAAAAAATAAATTTAATTACAGTTTGATACTGACAAAAATAGGCAGAGAACAAGACCTCAGTTTGGAACTGGAATGTGACCATTTAGCAGTGCCACAATATTTAAAATTGCTTTCACAAAGCTCTTCTGAACTCAGCAATGTATGATGAGAGGCATTTTCTAAGAGGCATTCAACAATACTGTCCCTCTGTCACAGGCGACTAATACTTCTGTCTGCATCTTAGAGTCTCCCCTAAGATTTTCCTTTAGAGTCCTTTCAGTCTAGAGCAGGGCTCCACCTCATATAAAGTAAAAACAAGGATGCTTTCTTTGCCTCAGTGCAGTTAATGATAGTTTACAATTTTTAATCCTTGTCCAGGATTCTATATTAAAAAAAAAGAAATGCAATTATCTCATGAAACCTACCTCTTTCACATGATCTGCCAAGGTACCCTGTGCCAGAGCAATCACAAACATATCTGTTCCACCCGTCCCTGCACACACCATTGTTTTTACAGGGGTTGCTAAGGCAAGGTTTTGCAGTTTCTCTTGAGCATGAGGGTTTTACACCAGCTGTGCTTTGAATTTCAGCCATCTGTCGAATATCTTTGCTTTGACCATCAATAAATAAATCTCTAATGCAGCCGACGTATCCATAATTGAGAAGTGCTGTCCACACCTCTGTTGGGAAGACCAGGCCTGCTTTATTTTCTGGTAAGCCTCCAAGATATAAATCATCATCCAAGTCAAGGATTTCACTTTCCCCTGGTGCAGTGTATGGTGTACGTAATGTGTTCACAGATATGGTCCCTGAAAAGACAACAAAATGAATGATTTTCAAGACATTTAAAATATTTTGATACTGCTTATTTACCCATTCATTGGCGTGTCATATTAGCTCCTGATAAACAACAATAAGTGAAGAATAGGTATTTTATTTGTACAGCTACAGAAACATAAATACACATCACTGTTCTAGTTATAATGTAGTACAAATACCATCAGGAAGTGAATTATGTAAAAACATTTATGTACAATATTGCAGGATCACAATCTGAAAAAAAAAACAAAAAACAAAAAAAACAAAAAACCCAAACAGTCAAAATCACCTTACCAATCTTGTAGTGGAAGGGGGAATGCAGTTATTTTCAGAAATATCCTCATTGTGCAACAACAACAAAAAATCTTCACTATCTCATATGCGCTTCAAAAGATTAAGGCTGAGGTTGCACTGATATGTTGCAACCTGGGAGGCAAATCTGTGTCTTTGGTTTGGATACAAAGACATGGTATTTTAAAAGTCTCTTGCCACTTTCAGTGGGCTTTGGATAAGACTTTTTTCTTGAAGAGCAGAAGGAAAATACTCTCATCATCTGCCAGGCAGGCAATCATTAAGAAGGTAGTGATGCACTCCTAGAGGGAAAATCAATGCCTCTGACACTTACCTTGAAATGTGTGCATGTTATAAAGAGAGGGAGAGAAGATGTACATAGACTTTCAGGAAATCAGAAGTATCTTTTTAATTTAAGTTTAAAAATTAAATAAAATTAAACCTAAAATAGTGTCCTTTTTTTACAATGTGTCTGAACAAAGAAACTGTAATCAATTACAAAGATCATTTTTGGTTATACTTTATAAAAATAATGAGATATGCAACGTTTACAACTTGAATAAGCAGAAAAACAAAGAAGTCACATAATATACTTATGTCAATTAAATTGAAATTTATTTGTAATAAAATCACTTGAAAAAAATCTTCATGAGGATCTTCACAGAAGTGACTCCTTATCATTCTATGTGGGTGCAAAAGCAAACAAAATATAAATCAAAACATTATATAGGTCACCAGATTACTATAATGCACCAGTCACATTACGTAACAGCTATCTCCTGAATATACCATTAAAAATGTATTAATGATGACAGACACTGAAGAATCACATTTACTACAACAAATTTATCATATATACATATACAAAACTAACATGATTCACTATCTCCACTGTTAGCCTGAACAGATTCCAAAAGATAACACTGTTTATCAAAAATGTTTTCATTGTGGTAGGATTTGTGCTTAGCAATAAGAAATTCAGATTAATTTTTTCTTAGCATACATACTGAATGTGAGTTTTAAGCAAACAAAAGCAGGTCAGAGAAAGATCATTCTCTTACTTAGATACATCCTAAAATTTAGCCTTCTCTTTTAGTAATGGACTCCTCTGGAAGCTATATTTTTTTTTGTTCTTTTGTTAGTTCAAAACAAAAAACACAACAGCATGAGATAGATATTCATTCAACAGAATGAATAACTAAAGAATTTGGATCCTTTGTGAAAGCTCTTCGGAGTAAAGATCTCAGAGGGTCCAACTCCCACGTGAGACTTCAGACAAATGGATTTTAGAAAGGCTGGATACCACTACGGTCTCCCTACTTTAGATCTCTTTTTAGAAGACATATAAAAAGATAAAACAAAAGTTTGCCCAGAATTCTCACATCTTTGTAAGCATGTTTAAAGAATGAGGATGTGGTCAGTTTTCCCTTTTATGTATTATCACAAATGTGTCAGTTGAACAATCACATAGATGTAGAAATGAACTCTCAGTCTTAACTGTAAGAAACAGGAGTGCTGAAACAAGATTTTTTTACTTCCAAACCTCCATCTGTTTAAAACTGATAAGATTATTATACTTTGCTAATTCCAAAAATTTGTATTACTGCTCAGATTCTTGAAGCAGATCTTGGCACTTGTATGGAAAAGTTGCTATATATTTGACCTTAGGCTTGCAAGCATAAACATTTTGAGGTCTGATCTTATGAATCAGCTGCATCAAACAAGGACACCTGTGAATTACCTGTCAAACCAAGATAGCTAACATTTCAGAGAGCATCCTGGGCATGAAGACTGCTAATGACAATAGATCATTTCTCCTTTAAAAAAAAATAAAGATGCTGTTAAGTATAAATCATACTTGTCTTCACAGTATTTCTTACTGCTATTGTCACTTGCTCCCATCTGTTGCTGTATGGCTAATTTAGGACCAAATGCTTTAAACCTATGTTCAGGCAGCACCCACTTGTGCACCCACAGAAGATAACTTGCTACATTCTCCAACCACAAGCTTATGAATGCTGTTTTCTATTGGACAAAGACATTTATATTTTCAAGACGTTCAAGACAACTTCTAGGACTCCTTTTCTTGTCTACTTTCAATGCACAGGAAAAGACAGGTAAATCTCTGCCAGTGTAGCTGCAACATTACACAGTGTTCCAAACAGAAGCTTTGCAAGCACAGAAGGCTTAGAAAGGGGCATGCTAAAGGGAGCTGTAGATCATCACTACCCTCTGATGACTGTGAATTATAGTTAAGTGATGGATTGAAACAGGAATTTTTTCTTCTGTATGTCAGAAAGGATTACCTGGAAGAGAGTTAAATATTATTTTGAATAGGTAGTAACAGTTTCTAAAATAAATGAATTTTTCATCTTCCCAAGAAATGAAACTCCATAAAACATGCTCCGGGAGAAGGATGAAGTCCTCTGAAATCTTACTGCAATCACAGCATCTAATGACTATGGGTAGAAAAACATGTCAGGGAACAACTCATCTGTGCAATTCTTTCATCTTTTAGAAGGCCATGAAATCTCTATTACACAGCTGGACTTTCTTCAATTTACTGCTGAACGTATCTATGACATTCCAACAGACTGCCATATTGTATGGACTATCCTCAATCAAAATACTTTAAATTATCTCTATTTAATTCTTTCATTAGAGAGCTACACTAAATCACATAACACCTTCAAAAGGCCCAAAGATGGATAGGAGCTTGAACAAAATATCATACAGCACACTGTTTAGAAGCAGAACTAGGGCAATAATACAGGTAGGCGGTAGTCTAGCTAATAGCGGACAAACCATGCCGGGGCACCAAGAGTTTTGTGCTATCAGGGACCAAGTTGTCCTGCTTTCCAGCTGAACTGATAGTATGTCCAGGCAATCGTACAGCCATCACTGCTCTTGGTATCAAAATTACCTTTTATGTACCTCTGACAGGTAATGCAAACTTTCCTCTGCTCTGTAAATGCCGGTGAAAAAAATGCACAAAAAAATACGGAGAAATAAAAATGTATTCCAAAATACAGCAGAAACTACAGGGTCGGAAGTATCCTAAAATAATACGTGGAACTGAAGTTCATAGAACGTGGGCCTACAGAAAATAAACAATGGGCCTATAAACACTTTTGGATTCAAAGAGAATCCAGAACTGTGACAGGAGCATGCTGTTTTATCTTGGTGAGACTTTTTGAGGGGATTTTTTGTGTTTGTTTGTTTGTTGTCCTGGGGGTTTGTTCTTCTTTTGGTGAGGGTTTTTTTGTTTTGGTTTGGTTTTTTTTGGTTGGTTGGTTGGTTGGCTTTTTTCCTCCTTGTTGTTTGTTCTTTTTTTCCCCGGGGGGGAAAAAAAAAAAAAAAAAAGTCTGTCATCTTCCTTGAGGGAAACTTTTTAACTTCTACTGAAAACATCTGAAGTTGGACCTCCTGACAATGGCAGATGCTACCTCAGAAACTGGGGGCTGTAATGCACACTCCCTTTGACAAATTTCAATTCTTCTTCCTTGAGGAATTATAGGCAGATTAAAAGGAATTGTTTTGTCAAATCACCAGTGTGCTCCAATTCATTCAGATGTTTATACCTATGAATGAGAAGAGCATCACTTTTCACAGAAGCAGAAAGAAGGAAAGCTAATGAAGCATACAATTGTCTTCACTGGCCAGCACAAGAAAAGGTAAAAAAATTGTCCTGTAAAGATACTGTGACGTGAATCCTTCTCAAGACTGAATTGTCAAATTTGACAAGAGGAAAGAATGGAACACATCTCATTTTACAAAATAACACAGAGACAACAGATATGATGAGGAAGCAGCAGATTCAGAAGAGCACTGGCTACTCAGGAGAAAACTACAACCTTAAATAGTAACATCTCTGTAGTAAGAACCATCCTTCAAGTTTCATTTTTGCATACTACCTCGCATAACACCACCTGTAATCAGATCAGTAGTGGTATTATTTCTCTGAAGAGAACAACACTTGCACAATAATGCCTGTCAGGAGACAAGCAGCTTCCTTGCAAAGTTTTTTCATAGTCAAATACTCAAAAAAGAAATATATTGTCTGTATTTCTAACAGAATAAGAAAGAAATGGAAAAATGTTGATAGGATGTGGTTTGTCCAGCCTAAAAGAAGAAGGGAATGAGTGAAAGACAAGTGGGGTGACTTATTTGGTCTGAGAATTCATGGTCTAGCTTCAGACAAGTAGCATTTCAAATCTCCAGAAACTGAATATAAATTTAATGTCTCTATATTGACCTATGGATGCTCTGATTCCGCAGATTTTTACCCAAGAACAGTGCAATTTAAAGATTCAGAAACTCCTTTATGTATTGGAAAAGCAGTTAGAAAAACTAATGAAATTATGGTTTTCAGCAAGAATTATTGACTTTAAGAGCAACTGATAAGTGAGCAGTGTTTCACAGGAAGAGTCTACAATATAAATAAACAATAACACACATATGAGCAAACCAGAAAATATATTGTGAGCTATAGAGAAGTCTATTGTTCCACTTTATTGAGCATTGATAAAGTTTTATCTTGAACTCTAAGAAAGATGTAGATCAGTCAAGGAGACTGCAGAAGATGGTAATAAAAGTGGTCAATAGCTACAGAACATGACATATAAAGATAGGAAGCAGATGATGTTTCTTAGTCTCTAAATTGGAGACTGACATAACATTCAAATCATAAGTATTATAGAAATATGACATAAGAGAAAAAATGTGGTGTACTTTGTGCCTGTCATGGACAAGAAAATTATGGAAAAAATGGCTCCTTGTGCATAGAGAATTACTCAGATTATGAATGACTACATGTGAAGGTTGTACAGCATCCACTGATGGAGTTAACACCTGTCAAGAGTGACACAAGTACATTATCACTACTTTCATTGAAGGGATAAAAGATTGGATGTCTCAAGGTCACCCCACCTCAATTTTATTACGAACTTATGAATAAATGAAATTTTCCTTTAAATGCAATATAAAGGCATTCTCCAAAATATGCAAACTATTAACATTTGTTGAAACAGGAATGTGGCAACCTGATAGTTCTTAAAAGATTAAAAACATGTGGGAAGTAATATATAGAAGTGTATATGTAAAAGAAATAACCTGAAACACAATACATGTAATTGATAGCAACACAGCACTACTTACAGTGAGATACTAATTATAGTTAAGCTCTAAGTATATACTCTAGAAATAATTTCTGGTATTCAATTTGAAATTCTAACTTTAGTTCAAACTTTCAGTGACTTAGCCCTTAAATACCACCTACCTATGAATACATTGTGATACACTCTGTTTTACACTGCCCTACACAGTAAGGCAAGAACAGTAAAGAACAGTAAGTTGTCAAGAACAGTAAGCTTCCTCTCTGATTTCACTGTGTAATGATGATTTGCAGACAATGAAGGGTGGTTTAGTAAAAAAAAAAACAAAACAAACAAACACTTGCAAGGTTATCTTTGGATATGGAAAACAGATAAAATTTTAAACAATACTTAAGTTTCAGAAAACAGTTATTAAACCTATTTCTACAGTGTTACAGGAAACACTGCAAGCAAAGACCTTTACAGCTGCTTCATGATTGGTTTTTATTTAGTCTGGGGGATTGGGGGTTTTTTCCCATTTGTTTTTCTGCAGAATTAGCATTACTGTTAAGAGCAGAACAGACAAACATTTCCCTTAGGTATGAGTTAATGAGCCTCTCCAATCATATTCATTATCTCAGCAATTTACTTTTTCATAAGACTGTGTATAAGAAACTAAATCATATTTCTAAACTTGTCTCAATGCTGATCAGTTAAATATGAAAATCGTAAGTACAGCAACTACAACTATTCTGATCTCTACACTTACTTGATATGGCCTATTTAGTTCTATTTTTTTGTGCCCAGGAAAAACATTTGCTTATAAAGAAACAGTGAAAAATCAGAGCAAAGTGTGAATTTTAAATACAGTGTACGTCTTCTGTGCTAGAGCAGGATGTAACAGCTGTAATGAGGACTGTGACCACAGCATGCAGCCCGTGGCCAAGACAGGGCACAGAAAAAGCAGCTATGAAACTACTGTCCTTCACAGGAATTTGGGATATACAATTCAGGAGTACTGGCAGGGGGAACTCAGCTCATTAGGACAGGACACAGCAATTGGGAACCTGGTTGTGTCCTCTGCTGCATACCTAACAAGAAAGATGGAACAGTGGAGAAGGTATGAAATCTTCCTTTACTTTACTTAAATATGATCTCAGGAGCTCCTTCTTACCAAAGACCTGCTTTTTAGGTAGGGAAGCACTCAGAAAAAGTCTTACAGGCAACAGAATGGATTATAGGCTGAAAAACTCCTGTAAGAATAATAGGTCAAAAGTTTCTTCAACAAAATGAAATTAAAAGGCTCTCTTTTCTCTTCCTTGTGTCTCTCAAAATCTAAGGAGTTTGGCAGAATTGCTAGTGAATAGGTCCCAGATAATTACAATTTAAAAGTATGTTCTCATCCCTTATATCTCCCTCCCCAAATCCACTGCAGTTCCAGACAGGCAGTGGCAAAGTCAGTAGTTTAGACTGGATGCTCACTGTGATTGAGAGTCTGGAAGAGAGCAAAGAATGAAAAATACTTGCTGATCCAGCTAATATGAAAGTCAAGGAAATTTGCAAAGCTCCTTGAGAAATGTTACAGCATCCTCCTATCAGAGGCAACCACTGTACATTGGATTTGAAGGCTAGAAGCAAAAGGTTGCAAGACACTAAACTTAATTAAAAAGAAAATCATCACAGTATATTTGAGATACTTATCCATTAACAGAAGAATCTCTTCCTTTATACTTGATTGCTAGGGAAGTATGTGGTCAACAGTAACAAGAAAGCCTCAGAAAAGCACCTTTTTCTCTATACAAAGTATATTCACTAACTTATATAAAAATTCTGCAGGTAAGTAAGTGAAAAGTGGTCATATTCATGTGGTTTCCAGTAAGTTCGGTTTCAGCTAGAGAAAAGAAACGGAAAAGTGTACTGTAATAGTAAAGGGAATTTTATTATTCATAGAAAAAATACACCAACATGCATAATGAGGTGCACAACTCCAAGAGATGGTGAAGTTTTGAACACAAGATGGTGGCGTTTGAGATCCCCAGGGCAGCGAGGAGGGTGCACACCGAGATCACTACCTTGGACTTCAGGAGAGCAGATTTTGGCCTCTTCAAGGACCTAATCCATAGAGACCCAGGGGAAAGTGCCATGAAGGGCAGAGGGGCCCAAGAATGCTGGCTGATATTCAAGAGTCATTTCTTCCAAGCTAAGGAGTCATGCATCCCGACAAGGAGGAAATCAAGCAAAAAATGCCAGGAGGCCACCATTGATGAATAAGGAGCTGCTGAGCAAACTCAGAGCAAAAAAAGGTTTCAGAAGGTGGAAATGAGAAAAAGTGGCATGAGAGGAATACAGGGAAATTCAACAGGAAGCTATGAATAAGGTTAGGGAAGCCTGCAGGTTCTGAGAGAGCTGGCAGATGAAATTGCAAAGCCATTATCCATTATTTTGGAAAAATTGTCACAGTCAGATGAAGTCCCCAGTGACTGGATAAAGGGAAATATAACCCTCATTTTTAAAAGGGGGAAAGTGGAGAACCCAAAGAACTATATACCAGTCAGTCTCACCTCTGTGCTAGGCAAGGTAATGGAAAAGATACCCTTGGAAACTATACGAAGGTACACGGAAATGGAAAACAAAGAGGTGATTGGTAACAGCCACCATATCTTTACAAAGGGGAAATCATGCCTGACAATTTGGTGAGGTTTTATGACAGGGCTACAGCATTGGTAGAATGGGCTAGAGCAACCGGCATTGTATACCTGGACTTATGCAAAGCATTTGACACTGCGCGACATCCTTGTCTCTGAGCTGGAGAGAC
This sequence comes from Formicarius rufipectus, assembly GCA_013399695.1. Lineage (NCBI taxonomy): Eukaryota > Metazoa > Chordata > Aves > Passeriformes > Formicariidae > Formicarius > Formicarius rufipectus. The sequence goes on along the minus strand of VXAU01002513.1, from coordinate 125,849 downwards.
TTGGATTTGATGGATGGACCACTCAGTGGATAAAGCATTGGCTGGATGGTTGCACGCAAAGAGTTGTGGTCAAAGGCTTATTGTCCATGTGGAGATCAGTGATGAGTGGTGCCCTTTAGAGGTTGGTACTGGGCTTGATATGCTGGGATTGAGGGCACCCTCAGCAAGCTCGCTGATGACACCAAGCTGTGTGGTGCAGTCGACACACTGGAGGGAAGGGATATCACGCAGAGGGATCTTAACAAGGTTGACAGGTGGGCCCATGTGAACCTTATGAAGTCCAAAAAGCAAAATGAAAACTCCTACACTTGGGTCATGGCAAATCCAAGCACACCTACAGGTTGGGTGGTGAAATGACTGAGAACAGCCCTGCAGAGAAAGACTTAGTGGTGATGGTTGATTAAAAACTCAATATGAACTGGCAGTGTGTGCCCACAGCATACAAAGACATTCGAACCCTGGGCTGAATCAAAAGCAGCATGGGCTGAAGGAAGTGATTCTCCCCCTCTATTCTGCTCATGAGATCCCATACTGCATACAATTCTGTTGCATCCAACATAAGAACATGGAACTGTTGGAGCAAGTCCAGAAGAGAACCACAAAGTTGGCAAGAGGACTGGAGCACCTCTCCTATGAAGGTACATGATGAGAAAGTTGAGGGTGGGCACCCTGGTAAAGAGAAGGTTGTGTGGAGACTCATATCAACATTCTAGTTTCTGAACGGGGTCTATGGGGAAGCTGGAGAGGGACTCTTCATCAGCATCTGGCAAGGAGTAAAGAGAAAAGAGGAAAATTAGGCTTGATATTAGAAAGAAAGTCTTTACTGTGAGAGTGATGAGATACTGGAACAGGTTGCCCAGGGAGTCTGTGGATGCTCCAGCGATGTTAGTGTTCAAGGCCAGGTTGGATAAGACCTTGGTCTAGTGGGAGATGTGGGGTGCCCCTGCCTATGACAGGGGGAGTTGGGCCTTGATGATCTTTAATGTTCCTTCCAACCCTTGACAGGAAGAACTAATTTAAACACTTAAAACATCAGAACTTCCTGATCCAATCAGAAGAAAATAGGGTTACTTTAATTGCTAGACAATCATTTTACTAGGTTAAATCTGATGGTCATTATTCCACTCAGTGAGTATTCTCATTAAGAAAAATAAGAGTATTGCCAGTGTTATTGGTACTTCTCCTACTGTAAAATATTATTGTAAGTATTAGAAAAATAGAAAAACTTTGATGTCTGATTCAGACTGCAACTAAAAATTCACTTTGTCAATTCATAAGCCTATATATTTTATCATGTATTCCTGATAATATACAAGTAATATCATGGTCAGTTTTCAGGAGAATAAATAAATTTTTCCCATCTTGATCACAGGTAAGTCACCTGATGGATTAATTTATTTATAATTCTACTTAAAAATATTATGCAATCCTGAACATCAGGTTTGTTTGTTTCTCAAAATTAGTCTACATTCTTGCTGATGTCCATCAAAACTTTCAAAAACTAAAATATGCCCTAAACTCTCTTAATGGCACTTGTAAGCTACATTTTTTGTGAAGCAATGAAAGTACAGAACATATCTTCAAATGTAAACAAACGCTAAGCATTTATTTCTTTATAATTCTGTTGGCTTTGAATGTAAGAACAAACTTTGCTTTCAGCAGAGTCCCACAGGCATGATTATTACAGGATTTACTGCCTCTTATGAATCACTGAAACAGCACTTAAGAAGAAAGTCTGAAATGAAGATCGTAGTATAAATAATGTAACTGCTGGATATTCCATCCCAATTGAGGATTTTGAGACGTTGTGTTTTGTTGTTTAGCTACGGTTTATTTTGTTTGCTTGTAGTTTTTTGTTGGATTTTGTTTGTTCTTATTTAGTTGGGTTTTTTAACCTCAAGAAAAGTAAATAAGCAACTGACATAATATAATAAAAAGTCAAACTCTTTACAATTAAAATTTGAAGTCACGCGGCCCAGGATTCAAATTATCATTTTTCATAATCATAGGGAAGATTAATTGAATTCGGTCTGATTTTCAGCATGGATTTGACTGAAATCTTCAATTTAAACCTGCACCTAACATTTGCTTGATCTGAAATGTGATTTGTGGGTAGTAAGAAAATAAATCATAAATCAGTAACTTTTTGGGGGGTAAATTTCAGAAAGAAATTGCAAACTCAAGTTATGGAAAAGGAGTCACCAGAAGGTAGAAAGAGGGGAAAACTCCACAAAATGCAAAAGGAGTTCACATTTTTCAACACTGAATGTCAAAGTGCACATAAACTTCAGACTGAATAACAATATTAATCAGAATATTCTTTGATGGACAGAATTACAAATTCATTACATTCCTCACTTCCTTCCTCTCCAAATCTTGGCACGAACTACTATACTCAAGATCAGATGCAGTAGAACACAATAACAATTTCACTAGTTAGAAGCATTTTATATTGTATTATATTTTAGTAGCACTGGGAAGACTTTATGAATTTTTCATTTTTACCCTTTTTTGTGACATAATTTTTTGAATAAACTACTACAGAATAGGAATAATACTGACAGAATGCAGCAAGGCAATTATTTCCATTTCTGCTGATATCCATTGCTAGCCATTCATTAGCATATCATTTAATTATGCTGAGACCTGCTGACATGTTTGGAAGTTCTGTGCTGTTTCTGTGGGCCAGCTATTCCCTGTGTTGGAGGCTACTTTCAATAATCCTTTTTTTGCTTTATTTTCATTCTTGAAATTTGCTACTTCAGCTATTTGGTGCAAGCAAGTACAGAGGGAGGTTACAATTGGTTTTTCAAGTACACAACACACTTATTTGCAAGATTAAGTACTTGATTACACAATAATATTAACATAAGATATTTTACTCAGCAAATTACTGCATTCTGGTACCTGACAATAATGACTTCTTTTATTTCCCTTAATTTTTAGATGATGCACAATCTCATTGTGGCAACATTAGTAGATAACCAGAATTCCCTCAGATACAACAGGAAAAACATACTGAATGTTAAGAAAAAAAACCTCACCTGATCGTCCATCCCGTTGAAAATCCACATGGTACCATTCACCATCATTCACCTTCTTCTGCAAGGCTTTTATTTTAATAGTACCTGATCCCATGTCTAACAGCAAGTAGAGGTGACCATCAAGCATCTCGATGGCAAAAAAGTCAACCTTCACCATCTGTGGATGTTTGGCATCTTTTTGGTGCCTTGGTTTTCCATGACTGAAAAGAATTAGGCCATTTGGCTCAGTTGTACGAAAATCAAATGATATTGAGCCTGTTTTCTTGGCATTCCACTTTGGCAAAGAGATGAATGACTCTGGTGTTTCAAATGTGATTGGATCTAAGGTTGCAACATTCTCACATTTAAATGCTACAACCCCATGAATCTTCATTTTGGGATCTCCTTGCTTGGCAAGTCGAGATAACTCCAACCTGACGTCATTATTTTTATATACAACCTGCAAGCAAAGCAGAGAAATTACTTTGACAGCCCTGACCATTTTATTTAAACAGATATAACCCTGAACAGGCACATTATTTAAAGGATAATAACGATGATATATAAATATGATAATTTACATACACACAAAATTAAATAACTATTTTCACTGACTAATAATTTAATAATTGTTTTCATTAAACCAAACAAAGTTGCTCTAAAAATATTCCTAGAGTTAATTCTAACAATCTGAAAGAACCTACACATAATTTATACTACGAGTTGCAAATTAGCTTGTGTGGTCTTGATTACTTAAAAGCCCTCTTTCCACTGCCATTCTGCTACAACAGAGAAGTATTAGATTTTTCTTCCTCTAAACCCTTTGTTACTGTCTTAACTCTACCGTTCCTGAACAGAAAGTACACCAAGGTCAGATATTTCATAACTGAACATCTTTACAGTTTGTCCCTGGGGCTGGTGAATAGTAGCATTCATGGTATCCATGAAGCTATAAGATAGGAAAAGTAGTATCATACAGATCAAACCAGACAAAACAAGGAAAATCTTTGAGCCTGTTCAATTGGACAAAAAATGTATCATCTTACACATTTCCTCTGACTGAAGAGTACTCTCATGAAAATGAGAGACCATATTAGTTTTAAATCCAATTGACTTCTGCAGCAAATATTCTTGCCTCAAATTGCATTTTCACTTGTTCCAGAGAAGCCTGTCATGTATAACCATTTTCCTTTGCTGCTAGCTATTTATGAGTTATCCAGAATAGGAGAGCTGCTTAAATGAAGCTCCCTAATACCAAAGGAGTGCATAAGTACTTTGTCAATACTTTTAATTGTTCTGTAAATGATGCACTCATGCTAAAATACCACTGAAGAGCTGACTATGACCCCATAGCTACACAAGCTAAAACCTTCTCTGTTACTAAGGTTAAGCCCTACATTAAAAAGTAATTTGAAGAAAATGCAATAGCTCAGCAAAATCAAGCACTTTATGCTGAGGCTTCTACATCTACAGATCTATACCATTCAGGACTAGATCACATCTGGCTCTTAATCCTATATTTCAACTACATAGTGTAGTTGGAAGCTGTTCAGGGACCAAACACTGATTTAGACCTTACATCCCTATTAGTGGTTAGAAAGTACTTATTGAATATTCAGGATAGAGCTTTGGATCAATTTTCTCTGAGACCTAGTTGGAACTCTCATGAAACCCACTCTGACACACAGAAGCAGAAGAAGAGGGGATGCATGACAAAACTGTGCTACTGTTAGAAATCAAAACACTAGCACACACACCATGTAAGATGGCATACCCCATAAGTAATAGTTGCTACTGAAAAATGGTGTTTAAAGTTAACAGAATACAAAAGAAATTATTGATAGAGTGACACTTTGTTACTGCAAGAATTGTGTTCTTTCAAATTATATCATTATCCACTCTGCAAATTTCACCATAAGACGTGGAAGAGTTATTCTACTAAAATTCTACTAAAAGCTAATAAATAAGCCTATTTCTTTGTTTTATTACCAAATTGAGTACAAGTAATGCTCTTCCCATGGGAGTTATGTCTTCAAAGACAACAGATAAACCTCACTGTGGATTGCTGACAGCAGAAATGATACTCTGCAACACAGAGGTAGATAATATGCTATATTCTTTAACTGAAGACACCAGAAGAGAATAGAATTGGACTACAGTGTAATACTAGAGAGTAAGAATCCATATTTCCATTTATCAAATACATCCATAACACCTCAGATATCACAGATAGTGCAAGGAATTTAGAAAAGTACTGGAGAATAAGTACATGCAAGTGATCTCCCTTTGGGGTGACTCTCTGTCTTTAAAGTGAAGAAAGCCAAAAGGCAGCAGAATGCAGTAAGAAGACAGTAGCCTGGGAGGTTACTTAGAGATATCTGGTCCTGTGAAACATTGGCCACTTTCTATGGCAAAAAGGGATTTTGGATAGCTTCTACTTAATTTCAACAAGTCACAGGGGGCAACATTTCTAGATTAGACTGAAAAGCATTAAATATCAGTCTGGAGATATGATTAAAAGAAAAAAGAAAAAGGAACAAATGTTATCAGAATTAAATCATGCATGATGACACTGAAAGTAAGTAAGGCAACAAAGAATATGAGAATTTCTTTAATTGCCTGCTGAAAAAAGGTAGGTTCCAGGACAAGGTGAATAAATGTACAAAAATATTTTATTGTTTATGGACAAAACAAATTGTCTGATATTAATGAAAGCTGGTTGACTGAATATTAAAATTAGGAGTTAATAACTATGTTAGAAAAACTTAGCAGACTAAAGGAGAGGTAGGCTTTCCTTGATGCCTAAAACATCATTATAAGATTTGAAGTCATTTGCCAACTCAGACAAAATAATTTTTAATAAACGTGATCCTTGAACAAGAACCTACAGGACAAAGTGCAAACAGGAATACTGGCAATTGTTTCCTCAATAACTTGTCACCAGCTCTTTAAGGAGCTTAATATATATGAAAAATTGTTAGAACAATTGAGTAAGATTAGCAAATATTGTCAATTTTATGCCACCAATATTAAAGTATTCTTGGAATTCCTAAACATTGCATATGACAATTTCTAACTTCCATATTCCACAACTGAAACTTCGTAGCTACTGAGAAGCAAATGACTGCACATTATTACATTCATTGTGTGGTAAGTGAATAAAGTCTATATCTAAGTTTTAGAGTGCTTATGTTCTATGTTGTAGAATGTTTACATTTTTTTAAATTTTACTAAATGGAAAATTTGGAACTGAATTATCATGGATAATTAGTATTAAAACAGGAATTTATGAACCATAACAGATAAGAACTATAAACTGCTAACTGAACACAGCTGGCATTCAGAAGCCCATTTCCTGCATTTATGCTGAGATTCTTACCCCTGTCCATGATAAATGTACTCAGCCATCAGTGAAGCAGAGCAAACAGGAGAAACACAGTATGTTCACAGAAAGTAGTCATCATTAAATTTTGAGAAAACAACTGAACAGTATGGAATAATTCTGAGATGAATATCTGCTTTATAACTCATGAAGGTATATGCTTCAAAAGTAATAGCCTCTAGGGTAAAAATAATTTACTCATCCAGTCATTTTGCCTTTTATTTTTTTTTCTGAGTACAAAAGAACAAGTATATTTTTAATAGTGTTTATATTTTGCACTATTTCCATTTAAAGTGCTTTTTAACGTTAACTCAATACATTCTCCCTCCATTAGTGACATGGATCCACAATTAGTCAAGTGATGGTGATTTGCAGTGGAAAAATATTTGAGTCACATTGTCCTTTACTCCCACATGACCTACAGTCAGTATCCTTACACTACATGTTTTCCTAGCATCTATTGGGTTGACCCTGTTCATAACCTTCTTGTTCTTGCACTCATTTTCATACCTGAGCAAAAATGTAAGTTTCCTGCACATTAAACTGCCAGTCCCCAGGGAATTGTATTGTGCTATTAAGAGCACCTTGAATTTGTCTTGTGTTCATTGTATTATTCTTAATATTAAGTAAGCTTCAAGACCTCAGTTTTTAAAATACATGATGACCTCATTCTTGGAAACTGTACAAGGTCACCTAAATTTCTAAGAGAAATCGGGCAATTCCTCACTAAACTTTCAACCAAGCTGTGCAAATCAAGGAATAAATTTCTAAGACAGCCAAAGGAGAACTACATATCATTTTACATCAAGATACAAGTTGCCTTTGCTACCATCTAGGCCAACCACATGCTGGGTAACTTGCAATAACACAGTGCTGAGTCTTAACATATAAGTCCAGCTATGAGACAGCAAACATTATCTTATGCTCAGCACTCTTTAACTTGGTCTGTGGTCATCTTGGAGCATAATCTAAATTAATTTATGCTTCCCAAAGACATATCACGCATATAGCTTTTTGCAAGTCATGGCCTTAGTATACATTGAACTCCAGAAGCATATCGCTACAGATCCTGACAGTGATCATGGTCAGTGTCTTCAACAACAAAAAATGTAGCAGAGCAGCCAATGAAACTACATTATTAAACAAACAATATATAAGTCTATGAATGAGCTTAAGAAAAGATGAGGGAAAATAGAAGAAATTCTTATTAGGGACATATCCTAAATATACAGCCATTCAATTATCAAGTCAAAAAGGAAAAAAAAAAATAAACAGAACCCTATCAGTTCTTTCTACTAACTTTATTCTGTGAGATTTAAAACCATGAAAGATGGAAAATATTTCTACACTACTTTTGATTCAATGTGCAGCCCATTCCACATCGAACACTAAGAAAGACATCACCCTCAAATATTTCAGAATACTGACCAACTCTGCCAGCTATAGTCACTATGATTAAAATCCTTTAAATGACAATGAAGCAGTTCTTTCAAATTACTTTATATTATTAAAACCGAAAATAGTCCTTAAGGTGCTAATCACATCCCCTGATTTGCAGCATCTAGGTTTCCTTGAGGATCAAAGAGAAGCCAGGAGCACCTACCATTACGATCTTACTCCAAAGAGCTTGTTGAGGGAGATGAGGAAAAATACTTTTCTAAATGTAACTTTAATGAATGGATAAATACAGTATCAAAATTTGTTTGAAACTGGATCATATAAATCTTTGTGTTACCTTAAAGCAGTATTTTAATATGAAAATTCACAAAACCTGGATCACCTAGTGCAAATAATGACAGCTAATTCTCTAAGATGGAGGTTAGTACCATCCAAAATAGCTCAGGTAGGTGCTGCTAATTTGCAAGTTTATGCTGCATAGTGCAGTCAGCAGGAGATAACTTGCTGATGTCACAGAGTACAGGAAGCCTGAGGCAACTTGCTTTAAGAGCCACTAGAATTTCCGTCCTCATTGAGAACTACCTGGTGCACATAGCATCACATTCCCAAGAAATCCAAATGCAAAACTAAACACTAAGCCTTATCGGGTATATTTTTTAGTATTTGATGCATGATTTTGAACTAATATATGAATGTCAGTTTCTCACAGAAGGCTTGTCATTTTGCTAATATTTCTCCATTTACTTTCAAGTTCCAAAGTTAATATATCAATGAACACAATAAACTACAGACTATACAAAAATTAAGGAGCCCCAGTTCAAATGTTTCCAATGGGGTGCATTTTTGAATAAAATGTGAAAGCACACAGCATGAACCACAACAGCTATTCAAGCCTCTAGGATTACTCAACACTACCAACCAGTAAGAGTTTGTTTTCTGAACACAGAGAAGAAAATAACAGGTACATGGAAACTCCAAGGGAACAACTTATTCATCCTCAAGTCAAATGTTTTTCATTCTCCTGAGGTTGATATGTGTGCATGTGTGGTGGTGGTGATAGGTTGGGGCATTTATAAAGGGGAGCATTTTGAGCACCAAAACAAACCCCAAGTATCTCTAGAGTCCTACTAAGGGTACTAAGTAAGCCTCAGGATAAGAGAAGAGGGTTCCATGGCATAGGTACTTAAACACCTGAGAAAACAATAGCATGTACATTTTGTTGCATTATTTTAGATCAGTTACTATAGTCTGGGAATCTGTTATGCAAGTTTCAACTAAAAAACCATTTGAATTCATTGAGCTAGGAAAACAAAACAAAACAGAAACAACACAGTGCCACAAATTCTGTGGGATATATTTCGCGTTCCTCTGCTTATTCTTCCTGTACAATCTGAGCATCCAAAACCACAAAGTGCAAACAGACCACGCTCTAACTTTTGAAAATTACTAAATCAGCTTTTCCAAGGTTACCATATTGTTCATACAGCATGGGCACATGCTTAGTTCTACTGTTTGTTCCACTGTTTATAGCTTCATATATAAAAGTATATTTTAAAATCACACACACATTCTCTCCACCTTTTCCAAAGGAAGAAAGAAGAAAATCATTATAATGACTCTTGTGTTAGAAGTCAGAACCAGTTAGGCATGGATTTGGGTTTAACCTGCATCCAAATGCCTCGCAGAGAACTTAACTTCTTTTTTCTCTGTAAAATGGATACAACATTTCCTTAGAGGGTAGAAACCTGCTTGAAGACTGAAGTTTGTGTTAATAACACAAGGTCTAATGCAGCTTCACCCAAAATCAGACATATTTACACACACAAACCCTATGGTGTGTCACTCCCCGTTTTCTTGTTAAGGATGATAATAAAATGAGTATGATACAGTTTTGACTTTCTAGTATGCAACTACAGAGTACCATACACACTGGACACATTCAAATAGAAACATAAAATGCACCAAATCTAATAAAAAACTACACTCAGTAAAAGCTGGACTGGAATGATTCATGTCTCAAGGTAAACATAAAAGTGTAACATACCATGTCCTGATAATACACTTGGCAAGTACTTTAATGCCACATGAAATGGCTAATAAATTTGTGATGTTTATTGTTTCTGTAACTAAGCAACACGAACATTTTCTGCACTCTTCTTTCTTAATACTACAGGATATATTGCACACCACACATTTTGAAAACTTCTGTTCACACATAGCAGACATACTTAATGCACACAAATGTATGCTCTATTTAAATTGCTAATTATCATATCCCTGCAAGTTCTAGGAAGGCAAAGGGATAAAAGGGTAAAATTAACATAATCATACGGAATTTCACTATGAAGTCAGTAGTCTACAGTGGACCTTCAGGTGTGCTATTTGAAAACCACCACTATCCTACCCTCAAATAATGATGTAAAAATAATGAAAAAACTACAACAAACCTAAACCAAAAAACACTCCCAGAACAATAAATAACTTAGAATTTGGTACAGAGAAGACACTGTAATTACTAATTATTCTAAGGCAATAAAAAAGTTGTTAATGGATAGATACTGCTGTGGAAACAAAACCATTACTAACAGAAACAAAGTTGTAAGTATATTGTGAATGTGAATGCAGATTCACTGTGCAGCACTGTGAAAGTCACCTCAGTTTAATGCATGTCACCTATTTGGAAAATTAATACAGTCATCATAGCTGGCTTTCCAGGCAAACTAGTCTCTTCTGCTGGAGTTTTGAATGCGGGTCTCAGAACTGTTTGTTTCTTTTCCCTATCACTTTGACTGCCTGAATAGAGATGTTTAAAGAGTACGCCAGAAAATGCCTTTTTATGTTCTAAGTTACTGGCATATCACTTAACATGATATATTGGCAGAACCTAGAAAAAAAATATCAACTTTTTTTTCTAACAACCCTCATAATGGGATTGTTATGTTTTTCACCCTGCTGTGGACATAAGTCTTTTGAAGATCTTTTTTACCCTTTTCAATAGGCTATTTTGTTATTCTTTGTATGTCCTGCTGTCTGCTGCCAGACTGCTAAATACTTCTGACTGTGGTTGCTATGCTTTCTGCTTTTAAGAAATGGGTTCAGGTTTCCTTTTTATTTATTTATTTTTTTTATTATTTTTTTTTAACTTCCCATGGCAACGATTCATAGAAATTTCTTGGCAACAGCTAAATTGCAGTTTAGGAACAAGTTGGTCCCATAGAAGTTCAATTAGCTCCCAAGCAAGAATAAAGTCTTTAACAAGACAAGTCATGAAACAAAAACAAGAGAAACAAGAATCTCCTAAATTAAAATAAAATGTACCGTTTGTGGCAAAAGCAGCTTTGCATTAATATATTGTATAAATTCTAAGAAAGAAAACAAATGTTATGCTATCTCAAATAACTGTCAGGGAAAAGAAAGGACTAAAGGAAACTCAATTGTTGTGCTGAATTTCAGCTTTTTCCTCTTCTTTCTTTCACAGTAGAGGAAGAGCTACCAAAGACTAATTCTGCAGCAAAGTCAGAAACATGCTATTTTTCCTCTCTCTCCACTCTTACTCAAGACCAAGCAAAAGAATTCTTTAAAGGCTGCGAGAAAGAGGTGCTGTAAAGCAGAACAAAATAATTACCATTGTAGGGTTGAAGCCTTATTTCTTTAGCATAATATTCATTATATGCTGGATTTTTCCAATCTTTATCACTGAAAGCTTTAAATTCAAGGTCAGAAAATACAGAAGCAAATCATGGGAAAAGGAGAAGAATATAAATGCAAAAATTAATGTTCTAAGAAACATCTCAACTCAAATGCATCTGAAGGCAACAGGACATGTGCATTTAAAAACTGAGCTACTTTTCATTAGGGTGGGAGTTGTACAAGCTAAAACAGAAGCTGTCACAAAAAGAGAAAAAGAATCAATCTCAAATTAAAGAGAAAAGCTAACATTTACCTAACACAATCCACATTTTAAAGGTCACTGATTTGAAGACAAACTAACAAGAACTTGCTAAAAGATTTAGTTACCAGTATACCTAACCCTGAACACCCGAAATATTTGAACAAATATTTTTCCATATTAATCATGATTAAAAACATACAAAAAGAACTGTTAATTCTGTGTATTGTTTTTGTGAAATGAGGGAAGTTTATTCCATCCTTCCCTACTTTTCTTCCTTCAGCCTCTCCCATCAATTTATTAGTAGCTGCCAACTTAGGAGTCTTAACTTATTACTTCTCCAGAATAATAAATATCCAACTGGATTTTTATTCTCCTTCTCTCTCACCTGTATAGGTTACTCTTGCCTCTAGCTGAATAGGAAGCTCTTGGCCGATGGTGTTTCTGGCTGCTTTCTGTTTTGGACTCATCTCTGTTTCCCAGTTGCTAGTTTGAAAGAACCTTCTGTTCCACCAGGGAGAAAAAAGCCCTCTAATCCTAGGCTGAAATGCCCTGCCTATTGTATGAACTTCTGGATAGCTTCCACATGGATACCCATCACTCGCTTTCAGCTCTGTTGGCAGACTACTGGTTCAGTGAACTTGGCTACTTGTTGACAAGCCATAGAAACTTTGATTCTCCCATTCTGAGAGCCAACACAGTACCCAGCTACCTTAACAGTTGATTTTTATTTTTTTTTCTCTTTTTATTATTAATATATCTACAATTTGTGCAGTTTTTGATTAAATTCTGCTCTGCCACGATAGGTAAATAGTTTAAAAATAAAAATGAATATCAAATTTCCACTCATTAACTACACTGGCAGCATTCCTTTCACTGGTGAAGTGACTACACATTCTGGAAGACATTCAGGAAAATTCTTCCCTACCTTCAGCTGCAATTTCTTATGGATTCTTAAAACCCTTCCTATGTATCCTTTTACCTTTCCAGTACTGCAATGTCAGTAACCCTTCACACCAGTGATTTGAAACAATCTTTGCCTTCTCAGACACCTTTGACAATTGGAAACAAAATTTCCTGTAGTTCTTTTGCATGCAAGGTTATTACTATAATTTTAACACAAGGTATCAAGCTGCCACATGTTATTCACAGGCAGCTCTTCCTTCACCATTTTTCAATGTCAGAAAGGTACACCTCGAGGCTGTTTCCACTGCTTTCCTTCACACTCCATTCTGTGCTCATATTCTTTTTCTAAACAACGCCTATTTTCTGAAATGACAAAGAAAGAAACAGTACCATGCATAGAAGAAAAGGAAATGCAGAGTCCTTCCAACATCAAACAGTGCTCTGGACAGTGGACAACATCTGGGGCTAAAGGCACATGTACATTTTCAAGAAAATAATTATTCATGGGATACTTCTAAGGCATCTCTTTTGCATCTAATGGCATCTCTTATATTTAAAGGCATCTTTAACAATACTCTACCTATAGGCTAATTTTATGCTAACAAATTTTACTGAGGTTATAGCTCTCCTGCAAAATAAACTACCTGAACTAACCCAAATTAATTAACACTATGATGATAAGGAAGAGGGATGTATTACTAGGTTTTCAAGACATGCCATCTCACTGTAGTGAGGGAATACAGCAGAGAATGTATACTTAAGTACAGTGTCTAAAGACTTTGATTTTACTTGATGGCCTTCAAGCCCGAAACTTTGGGGTCAGTTTAGTGCTAAAGACATGTCAGATAATACAATTTACTTCTGGTTTGGCGCTGAGCAAGAGGTCCTCAGCTTCAGTCAAAATCAATTATTTTGACAGATAATCAGCAAAAACATTCAATACTACAACAATATTTGTCCAATTACATTCAAGAAGAGCAGCTTGCCACATAAAAATAACTACCAACAAGTTCGTTTACAGAAGTTATTACTGCTTATCGCAATTTAACACATATTAAAGCTTTTAAAAGTATATTGTTCTGAAAATATTATAGGTTTCCTAAAATATTTTTGATTATGTGTGTCTGTCACAAGAAATACACCTCACAGTGGCTGTTTTTGTTTGCTTGATTGGTTGTTTTTTTGGTTTTGTTTGTGTTTTTGTTTGTGTTTTTTTTGTTTGTTTTTTTTTGTTTGGTTTGCGTTTTTGTTTGTTTGGTTTTTGTTTAGTTTTTGTTTTTGTTTGGTTGTGGTTTTGTTTGTTTGTTTGTTTTTTACTATCTGTGCAGAGCACTAATTCTGTGTAAAAAGGTAGACAGTGAAATCATGCATTTCTCACTCCCCCATGTCATTGCATACATCAATGGAATGCCTCAGCAACGTTGAGACATTTGTTTTCACCATTAGATGTTTGGATTTTCTTTTTTTTTTTTTTTCTTATTTCAAATAAACACTTCAACAAGGAATTACTTTAAATATAAAGCACATTTTGAAATACCACTTCAGAAAAGTGGAAAGAAAATAGGCTTTTCCTTGGACAAAAGCATCGGGTACAAATGATTTTCTATTTTTGTTAAAATACGTTCTAGGGACTATGTATGTCATATTTTGAATTATAAATGTATTAAAAAAATCATAAAGGGCATGCATTAAATCTAAATAAAGAATGTAGGTAGCCATATCTATACTAGTAACTATTGCTTAATTTATTTCAGTATAACTTAATTCCAAAAAACTATAAAAGATTACACAAAGAGATATAGCATTAATTTTCTTTGAAAAACTTTGCCAAAATTACTTTCATGGTTCTGCTCTCTGTGGTGGGGCCTTTGTCCCACTGAAGTGACTATATATTGGTTAAAGACTGTGACAAAGTCTATCATATAAAGACTGACTCAGAATTATTTAGCAAGCAGGATGCCTAATAAAACTTTAGTTCAGGGTAGATAACAGATAAACTCAATGTAGTATGGGACTCATGATTACTGTACCCATAAAGATGAAAAGTATTTGCCTTTCAACAGAGAATAAATTAATAACAGTCTCATTTTGATTGAAAAATAATTTGAATAAAATGTTTAATAAGCAGAAAAAACATACCTCTATAATATGATAAATACTGTCATAGTATGATAATTTTAAACAGTCTATACAAGGCATAATATCTATATAATATCTAAGGTATACATAAATAAAAAATATCTGCATAAGGTGAAAAGATCTATATAAGCTATTCATTCTAATATATACCAATAAATATTACCAGGGCATGTGACTAAATCCTACTGTGTGTACCTGAGTGATGTCAGCAGAAACCAGAAAGGCACACCCTCTCTTCCTGGACTGGTGTCAAATCCATGCCATCATCCAGTCTCTGGAACTGACTTTCAAACAGGTGGTTCACAAAGGTGAAAAATACCAAGACTCTGACAGGAGGCACATTGCTCTCAGAAACCATAACATTAATAATTTGCTATTGTGAAACCTGACCTGCTCATGCTATTTCTATCTTATTCCCTTCCTTTCTGCAAAGGATTCTTTCTGTGTTACCAGGATGTTATAAATGACTACCCAGAATGACCAAGTCACTCGGCAAAAAGGGTAGTTTTAATTACATAGGTAATGAAAATCACAGAGTAAGACAGTTCTGGGTGCACCGCAGAGTCACCGCTCTGTCAGTAGCACACCGTTAGAGCTTGCAGGCTCTGCTTATATACAAACATACATATTCTTTATTTCTTGTTAAATGACTGCCTTACAAATCCTCTTATCTGATTCTCCGTGGTGCTTCTTGGTAATTGTGGGTCAGGAAGGATTGTGATATTCTTAGTTTAAATTGTTACTAGAGACGCTCTGTTGCTCAAGAACTATCTCTCGCCGGGGAGTACTCCCTCCTTATCTTAATTGCGGCTATCTCCCTATTGTGGTGAGGTACCGGGCTTAATCTTTGTTTACATTGTATCTATCTTGTATCAAAAGGCTACTTCGTCATTAACTTTGGTGTTCTTCTTTTGCCCCCTTTTTACTTGTTCAACTAAGTTCATGTCTTGCTTATAGTTGCTCTGTTGCTAAATCTTTACTGCATATTCCACAACGCCCAGATGTATAATACTCAATGCTTTCGGAATCCCACTGAATGATTTGGCAAGCCATACAGTATATTTCGTTATATTTTTGACACGAATTAAGCCTATATTTCTCACAAGGAGAACATACCGTACCAACAAATATGAACACATGCTCCACCCCAGTATCTTCTGAAAGCTTCACTTTAAAAAGGAGAATTTTGAAAGTATGAACACTGGGGGGGTTTTGTGTCACATTTTTCTTGAACCTTTCAGTACTGCTACCAATATGTACAAGTCAAGTATTCTATTGAAAATATGGCCCTCTGACTAGAATCCAGCCTAATTTATATAAGAAAAGATAATGACTGAAGGGATACGCACAACCATACTATGGTACTTTGTAATTTTCAGGAAAAAAATTATTACAAATTCTGCATTAATCAGATTAAAACTGTTTCCAGATTGAACTGTAAGAGGACGGTTTAAAAAGTTGTTTCCTTTCTTTACAGCGGACTGTCTAATTTCTGTTTCAAATTTTAAGCATTCTTTCAAACAGTATGAAAATATTTAAAACTAAATCAATACTACTTAAGATGACAATGGTTCTAAATTGGAAATCTTACAACTTCTCCTTTTCTTTATGAAATTCATTTTGACAGAAATGTAGCTAACCTTAGGAAAAAAAAATATAATCAATTAACTACCAAGGGATGTTTTTTACATTTCTCCACCTCTGACCCCTCAGCATGGTCCACCAGCTGAGTATGGCAATATGCTTTCAAAAGACAAGCTTGGGAACTTAAATTCCTAGCAACCCCTGAATAATCTGAATCAACAGATACAGTGATCTCTTTGTAGGATTTTTGCTGTAAGTCACTTCTAAATATGTCTCACAGGAATGATAAACTTGATGAGTTTTACATTTCCTAACAACTTCCTCTGAGCCTATATGAAAAGAAAGGATGGCACACTGATTAAAATGATTTATTTAAACTTGGAGTATCTGTTCTGAACCATTACTTAGCTAGGTTTGGCATTTACTTCATAACTGAATTAGAGATTGCAAAACTATCTTCTTCAACTGCATCATTGGCACAAAAAAATTGCAGCACCTTAATGTACCAACTACTTTTTATTATATGCTATTTAGCTGAAATAACAATTATCAGAAGTTTTCGTACCAGCATGATTATACTAGCATTTCAGTTCTTGAAACTGATAAGAATGTAATTCCCAAACAGATACAAAAAAAAGTATTTTATGCAAATTTTTAAGGTGGCAGGTGTGCTAGTCATTTTGTTTGCACATTCACAGTTGAATCAAAATACGTAGGCTTTTAACCACATAAGCCATCTCTTATTTTCTATTTATTTTATAGTTCTTTTCATAAGCATAACCTTATAATTTGCAACTTTGAAGATATTTGTACTGTACATGTAATAAAAAAATAACATATTTGCACAAGCTACAATTCTCAGTTGATACCAAAATTAGCCTTTTTTTAAAAGACTGGATACATATCGAAAGCTGAAAATACCTGAAAAACCAACTATGGACTTTTGAATGAAAGAATATGCCCTTTTGACCATAATAGGACACTAAAATATTTATATAATTGACTAAGTGGTTTAGGTATATTCTTTTTAACATCCATTTTGATACTTTCTCAGCATGTTAAATGTACGCTAATTTTTTATTTTATTTTATTTTTAGTGAAAGACTGCGGGGAAACATCAATGTAACCTTCACCAAAAAAGTCAAAGAATAGATGTATTTTTAATTTGAAAACTGGATGATATATGATATTGGGATTGGCTCCATAAGGACCTATAGATTTTTATACTTCTACAAATCTTGTTCATTAAAATGTACTAAAGCATGTATTTAATCTTTACTATCTGGGAAGTAAAGAAATAATTCTTGTCTAATTATTGATTTCAAGCTGTCCAGTTAAAACTTGGAAAACATACACCATCTAAATTGCAAAGAAGCATCTCAGTCCTCAGTAGCTTTTATACGTTTGTATGGTGGGTTCTTTTTCCTATACAACAGTACAGATTTTATAGTACAAACAGTAACTAAATGTTACTTGTCTTAAAACAGCCTGAATCAGAAAACAACACTTTGAGAATTTCTGTTTTATGATTCCAGAGGAACAAGACTCATCAAAATCTTCCTGTCTGGTTCTGGTTACTTTTGTCAGTTTATTGGTGGGCTCATGAAATCCAATCTGCATATTGCGATCTTTTTTAATTTGCCTTATCTCATACAGAGCAAAACATTCTATTTTTTCCTCAAATACAGAGACAGATGAAATACAGAGAAGTATTTTCTTTTCAAACATTTTCTTAGAACAGCTTTTCCTGCATCTTGCATATTTCCATTTAAATCCTGAAGTTGCTGAGTTGTGCTGAATATTTAATTTATGCTAACCTGTCATTTCTTTCTTTCCCTCCATCTATATAGGTATGAATATTTATGAACACAGTAGCGGCTGACCTGCAACTTGTATTATCTGAAAAACATGCACACTGGGCACATGGGACAAGAAGGAAGAAAGACTAAAATTTATTTTCCCATCTTTGGAACACAAAATAAGCACTCTTATTAAGAACTGTGTTAATGTAAAAGAACATGCTGTTCCTTATAGCAATTATTTTAAATGTTCCATCTACAGGCTTAGGAAACTCAGCCATTTCCAAGCTCTGGCAGCTCTGCATGGGCAGAGTAAAAGAAGAGCCGGGGAAAAGGACATGGAAACAAACAGGTACACCATAATTGACCAGTGATCTTGCTGGAGTGCATATCAAGGGACCAAAATGCCTCCATGAGTACTTTTAATTTTTTCCTCTCAGGTATTTATTGAAAGCTGAAAGGCAAATAATCAATAACTCCATAAACATTACTTGTAGCCTCCACAGCAGAAGACCTACATCAGAAGCTTGTGAACACTAAGGATTACTCAGTGTCAAATGGGTGTCCCTCCTACTGGTGTTTCAACAGGTAAATATTCAGAATATTGCATGCACTCAAGAGGAAACAATTCCTGAAATTCTTGGAAAACTCCCTGTGGCAACCACTTTTCTGGACCTCTAAACTACCTAGCCTCCTTTAATTCTGACCAGCTGGTGCCTATGCAAAGTATACACAAGTCCATGGAGAAAAACTTTAGGTATCTGGGAGACAAAGTGCCCTTTCTGATGATCATGTCCTTTAAGGAAATATACTCCTAATACGTCCGGTGTGCATTTCCCTTGTATCCTTCCAAGCTGTAAATTTTAAGACAATATTAATACCCAGAACACTTACACATACTAGAATGCAGGAAGAAAACCACTAAGAATAAAGGATGAATCTTGGGTCAGACTGAAATCACTTCACTGGGTCTGTAAACTTCCAGAATTGCCTCCTCAAACACTCCCTGTGCCAGAACACAAACATCCCACATCTTTCACACCCCCCTACTTCCTCCTCTACTTTAAAATATTCTATTTCATAAAAGCATAATGAATAATGTATATAAAATACTATTACAGGATATTGATTTCCAAAGTCTGTGATGAACACAAACTCGGTATGATCCACTGAGTAGGGTGAATGGGAAATGCTATAAAACTACTTTCAATGAGGAAAAAATCCGTAACATCTCTAAACGATTCACAGAAATTACTTGTAGCAAATCTATTAAGTCCTTCCAGCACAGCTCTCCAAGAACAGCATGTTTCCCTTCAGAATAGCTTTTCGTTCTTTACACAATCTACTCTGAAGTATCTCACTGAAGACTGAGACAGGGCTTTTACCAATACCTTCGGGAAAGTGCTCTACTACATAATCTATTCTCACTGTCAATCATTTTTTCCTAATGCTCATCCAACCTGAATTTTCACTTTAGTAATCCCATCACATTACTCCCCTTGTGCTTCTGTGCTTTAGCATTTATACTCTTCAAATATTTATAGTTACTGTAAAGGAGAAAAACAGACATTTTCCCTCAGCATGTCAGTTTCTGTGCCTGAATGCTGTTGGTCTTCCTTGGAGTGCTGTATCACATTACAAATTCCAAATAACTGTCAGTGAAATTAATATTGCTCTTGGTGTGAAAAAAAAAAAAAAAAAACAGCCCAGAAAATTTCTTTCCCCATCATATACTTTTCTATGAGCAAATGCTCACTGCTGTTACATCATCAAAAATTATTTACAGAATCAAATATTGCAATTAAGGAAAGCAAACTATTAGATATTTTATAGGGGAAAAAAACCACAATCTTCATATGCAATAATTCTCGATGCCTGGCCCTAGCCACAAATGATTATTAATAAACACAATGTATTAGCAAAACACAATGCATAATCAAAGTATCTTGGATAGTAAGTATGCTTCGGTAAACTTTTCATTCTCATTTCAAATGTTTCAGAACAGATAAAGGAAACTGGTCCTTGTTTCCCTCTCTCTCCTTTCTTAACTATCGTGTCTTAACCACATTAGAGGTCTGAACTCAGAAAATCATATCCTGCACCTTTCACACATCTGTGATCATTGTTTATCGTGATACAGGTACTGCACAGATTTAATGTCTTTATCACCATCAACATTTTGTCCCAGACTTTCACCAATTTTCTTTTCATATAAAATCCTGTTTGGAAAGGACTTCAGAAGATCAGCTAGTCTAACCTTTCAAGGGAGCCTAAGTAAGATTATGTAACACTCCATCCAATCACATCTTGAAAACTTCCAGCAATGGGTTCCTGGGGAGGTTGTTCCAATGATCAATCTCATTTTACCAAGTTTATTCCTTATATCAAAACAAAATATCTCCTGGTACAACTTACACCTGTTGCTCCTTGTATTCTCTGTGAACAAGAGCCTTATTCCATTTGTAGCTGCCCTTTAAGCACTAGAATGCTATGAGATGATGTTCCCCTGAGTCTTCTCTCCTCCAGAAAGAAAAGACCCTACACTCTTCCAGTCTTTGCTCAAGGGGCAAATACACCAGCTCTTCTGGTCACCTTTGTGTCACTCCTTCTGACCCTCTCCAGTCTTTCCACATATTTTTTGAATTTTGCAGACCAGAACTGGGCACAGTACTCCAGTACAACCTGAGTAGAGCTGCTAGTAGTCCCCTTGTGGATGCACATCTGGATCCAATTTGCTTTTACGGCAATAGTGGCCCACCACTGGCTCATGTTTGGATTGTTGTTCATCAGCACTCCCCTAAGGCTTTCTTTAAGCCCAGGTAAACAATGTCTTCTGCTTTGTTGCAGAAGGTGATCACATTAGTCTGTTCCCGCTTTTCGATAATTTTTTTTTCTCATAGGCTTTCTGTGCACTCCTATCCACCTCTTTCAGGTTAATATTTCTTTATATAAACTTTTAGCATTTGCTAATCATCCCTCACAGACAGTTGTGAAGACTACATATTTGTGTGCCTCCCTCATTCACCACTGTCATGTTTGGCTTTTTGTTTCAAGTACTTATACCCAACAATGAGTTGAAGAAACATGTGATTATTGACCCATGACTTAATTTGGAATTTGATCTTCCCCACTAAAGCTGCCTTTAGTACTGACCTTCCAGATAATGTCCATTCAGCACAACTGAGATATTTTAAAATATTTCAGGTATTATAGAATATATCAGAAAATACTGAGGTATTTTCAACTATTTCTCAACAAACTCTCCTTTTTTAAACCTGCAAAAAACCACACTGTGCTCTTAATCACTCTAGCAAAAGACTCTGATACTCCTTTTGGATTTTAATACTATTTTTTCATGACTCTTTACCCACCGTTGTTATTTTCTGTTCATCCTAAAACTTACAGCCTTAAATTAATCAGTAAATTGCATTCGTTACTGACAGGAACCCACTTTTTTGGTCAGTAATGATATAGGCCTCCAATTTTCCCCATTTTCACTCACTTTCATCTCAGCAAGAAATGGACTCAGATGTCTCTTTTGGGATTCTCTATTTTCCATTCAGTGCATCAGACTTCTCTGTAATTTATGAATTTCCTTGCTAATTTGCTGAAAGTGCTACTCAACAGAGATGCAGGTAGTTAAAAATCTCCCATGAGCATCCTTTTATATGGAGTATCTTCAGAAAAGACAGAATTTCTCCAGCAGCACTTGAAATATGTCTAATGTTTGTTTTGCTTTGTTTATATTTCTTCCCTGGAAAATGATTTGGTAGTTTCCAAGCACTGTAAGTGTTTTTAAATATTGTGGCAACCCATTTACTTGTTCCATTTCCATTTCTTTTATATAAATTAAGTTACACTAATCTCACTAATCTATACTGACGTACATTTTAAAAAAAAAACAACTCATTAAGTTCATCTGAAACCATCAATGGATCCCACATCTACCTTCACAGGAAACTCAGTTGCTCTTTCTGGACATCTTCTGTATTTATGGCAAAGGTGCTTCATGGATCATGAACATTTTTACAGAATACCTCCATTGTCTCACTTTTATTGTGAGAGGGAACTTAGATATCAAGTTACCTGATTGAAGCAACATCTCCTTTACTGTGTATCTTGGTTACTTTAAACACCATGTAAGAAATCACACAGGAATTGATTTCAGGAAACAACTAACACATGTATTTCCAAGTTTTCATATTATTAACTTATATTACTTGAGTTATTCCATTTATCCTGAAAAATCTTAAAATGCCATGGAAACATTACATATAAATATATCACTCAACATTGTCTGATCACAGCTACACCAAAGCTGACAAGATTTTTTTTTCTTTGAGTTTGAGCTACACCAAAGCTGACAAGATTTTTTTTTCTTTGAGTTTGAGCTCTTTTTTTTTAGGTGTCAGTCTGTAAGATCTTCCGCAGTAAAGTCTTGATATGACTCTTACTTAGGTCAGTTGAAGTTAGTGGTAATTACATCAGACTGTAAATCAGGGCTAATTAGATGGAAATCTGTGTATTACTTGACCTAGGAGATACAGAAAAATACACTGAGATCAAATAGCTGAACTTTGAAAGTGCATACTAAAAAGGCTGTAGTTACAATATTGCATAACGTATCCAAAGTCTACTCTTTTTTATATTAGTGTTTTTCATGCCACTCCTAAGGAAACAGAGACATATTCTGGGTAAAAATTGGAACTTTCTAATTTAAAAGAAACATGAATAGTCTAAATAGCTCTGGTAAAATCTTGTATACTCCTGGTGGATTCTTATCTAAATAATAATATTTAGCACAGAAGAACATGCAAAAAAGAAAATATAAAGGGAGATTGAAGCATGAGAAAAGTTAGAGACGATACAGAGAAGATCAAAAAGAACGACCAAAAGATTGGAAAACATACTCTATAGAAAAATATAAAGGATCCAAAATGTTTGGGCTAACAATGAGGTGGGAAACTCATCTAAAATTATCTTCATGGAGGTGACAAATAAGGCAGGTAAGGATAGAGCCAATAACAAAGGTCAATATGCTGAAAGCAGATTAATTCAGATGTGAAGTTACATACATACAACAGAGAAATCATTTAACTACCAGAAGCATTTACTGTGAAATGTGGTGTGTATATATATGTATGTGTATAGATACATATATTTACACACACATATATAAAATAAATATGGAACAATGAAAACAGTACAGTGGCTATGGCATTTGAGAAAAATTAGTTCAGCTAAACCCAATGACCTATTTAATACAGGAAGCCACTTTAGATTATCAACGTTCCTTGAAAACTGTGACAGTTTCGATTAGAAGAAGATTACAGAATAGGGACAATTTTAAAGACTATGAGTGTCAAACTTCTGGTTAAATTTATTACAGATATAAATGGATGAACATAGTTATGGATGTCAATAAACTTGCTTAACATTAACTGAATAAATCACTATTGCCTACTCAAAACCCCTGCACCCTCTGCCAATACCGAGATAATCTACCGCTTCAGAAGATACGTGGCTTCAGACATCCAAGAATTTCATAGCATTTTGCAATCTAGAATTATCCTTGCATACGATACACTGTAGGTATCAGAAGAAAAGAATCCATAGAGAATCAAGGGTTATAAATATGTAGATCAGGAAACAGCCTGCAATCCATCATTCTGCAAATGTACACAAAGGCTTGACCTTTCAAATCAACTCGATACATCTATGGAAACGTCAAGAACAGCATTCAGATATGCAGGTTCCATATGCCTCATGACTATTATGTCTCCTTAAACATGAGCACCTTATTTATTTACCACAAAGGAGAAAATGCTCCTGCTAGTTAATTATTGAGATGCTCTTTAAGTGTGTTGTGTTGAAGGTAGTTTTGACTGTTCACTGTGGAGATCAATGGAAGCTTGTAGTGACAGGGCCAACCCCAATAAAAAGGTAAATTAAATAATTGATTTTAATGAAACTTACATGGCTGATACGTGAGGTTACAACTTTAATTAATAACAATTAATTTCTGAGCATGTGTCCATAGAACCCCTGCTCATCCTCCACTAAACCTCAAAGTCTATCAGCCAGCAATCACATTTTCTTGCGAAGGATTCACCCTTGCTAATACTGGAATTTCACGCTTGCAATACAAATTAACCAGCATGTGTGAGCTTTCTTACTTTTTAAAAAAGTCAACAGAAACCCTCTTTGAAAACACAATATCCTTCTTTTCAGACATTGAGAAGTCTTCCGGATTCCTGAAGGTGACTCGACACAATGAAAGCAGGCTACAGGGAAAGCTACTTGATGCTAATGTACACCAGATTCTGCAAAGGTCTGCATCCCAAAAACCAAATGGATAACCTTTCCTTAAGAAAAGTTGTGGAATATTGTTTTTGTTGTTTGGTTTTGTGTATTTGTTTTTTATTTTGATTTTTTTTTTTTCCTCATAGGTGAAAAATTGTATCCAGGAACCTCTTTCACATTTAAATTGAAAGCTACTGTACATCACTAACATGTGTAGAAACATTTTTTAAAATATCATACACCTCTGAAAGAAAGCCCTGAGCAAAGAACTCAAATAGGACAGGCAGCTTTCCATTCTGCAGCAAAGTCTGGATTTGTGCCCTTGCTTTTTTACTATATTTAATACCTCTGTGGAATTCCAAAAAATAATCATAATACAGAACAAGAACAAAGTTTTGTTGCTACTATTCCTCATCTGTGTTGAAAAAGCAAACACAATCTGTTACAAAAAATTGGTTGGAGAGAGAAAATAAACCAGCAATTAACAGAGTTGGAGTAGTTCCACTCTCAATAAACCTACACAATGGAAAGTGAACAATTTATTTTTAGGGAACATCTACATAGTCTTGAGAGATCACTCTTTTTCCATTTGGAATGATATAGCTCTACCCAGTCCATATTAAAAACAAATACACATAAAATTGTGTGATTTATAACCAGAACCAATATTTTTCTATTATCATCTTTGGTTTATAGCAGCTTGCAGAATTAGTGGCAACAAATACACTGCATCAAAGCTTCAATTCTTGTTGGAGTGTAAAATGATCTTTTTAAAGAGATCCCCTGCTATAGCAAAGTAGCTACCACATTAGGTCATACTGCACAGTACCAGTACCAACTTTAAGGTTTTCTATAAAGCATGTGTATTTCAAACTTACACATAAAGCACCTTCTATTTATATAAAATTAGTTGTGCCATTACACACAAAAATTGTTAATAATCATAAAACCTAAGTATTATTTATTCA
>VXAU01002513.1:83978-100451 GCA_013399695.1 Formicarius rufipectus | reverse complement strand
GTGATCAAAATGAATAAAGAAGTAATCAAAGTCTGGAGGTCCAGGGTTCGTATCAAAGGCATACCACATTCAGTTGTACATTTATTGGGCACTTGAACTATTCCAAATGTGTTCCTTGTAATTTATGTCAGTAATACACAGTCTAAAAAACTACAGCTGATTCTTTATAAAAAGAGTTACTATTAAATTTAAGAATTTTAAATCCCCTCTGTTAAAGATGACAAATTTATTCTATTCTGGCCTATGTTTATGATTTTTTTGGCTTTTTTTCTATAGCTCTAACATTTCTCTCAGGAAAAGCTTTAGAAATTCACCAGGGAGAACCCTGGAATTGGGCAATTCCTTTGTCTTGGTCCATATCTAGCCAGCTATAACACATTAATATAAAATTTGGCAAACTACTAAACTAGTAAATGAACAAACTGGTCCATTTGCATCATTCACAGACCTGATTAGATGTCACAGCTAAAAGATTAATGCAATAATTTGTAGTAACAATTCCTATAATTTACTATTTCTGTAGCAATAATTCGGGAATAAGAAGCCAATATCTGAAGTACAGCAACAATGCTGAACCACTCCCCTCTTTCCTCCTACAAGTATTATATGGAACAGAAACTACCCAAAACCTGGAGAGTAGGAAAAGTATCACTGAGTTGGGAAATTCTGCATTTACAGTTTCTTATGTAAGCTTTTTATTGTCATCCAAAATGTGAAATAGTTTTTACAACTGTCATTAATACCTTTCAACCACTACACAGACTGGATTTGCAAGGCAAGCAACGGCAAATTTGGCTGTTCTTCATCCTCAAAGGTTTACCTTTCCATTCTCAATTAACTTAACTTTCACTGAAAGTTATTAGTGACATAGGAAAGGTTTTATGTGCTAAATATTAGATTTTATGTACAGCATTGAAGCTATTTAAAAGCATAATTCCTACTATTCACTTGTGTATCTAATTTGCAGCATTGGATGAATCTATAACAGAACAGATATTTATTATCTATTATCACAGATAATTTCTATCTGTAAGGAAATTCTAGGAAGCAGAAGACTCAGAAACATGCACATATGTCATACCTATATGACCAGAACATAATCTTATATTATTAGCTACCATTATGTAAAGTATGTCTATCTGAAGAGTATGTATATCTAAAGAGTAGTCATATAATGTCTGATGAAGGTAGTATTAACAAAAATGTCACAAAAAAAGAATTGCCATTCCTGCTCTCTCTGTAAGGAGATGAACTCTTTGACATATGTTCATCTTTCAGGACACATTTGCAAATATACTCTTCATAAACTTCTGATCAAGATCTTTCAAACATGAGGTCTCTACTTGCTTTCACTAAAATAAAGAAACAACTCCTTTAACTAGATACAGCTACATCTTTCTTTCTCTCTAAATAGAAATACAGTGAAATTGTACCTAGACCAACTTTCGAACAAATTATTGTCAAAAACCAGAATTTCAAAGGAGAAAATTCAGATAATATTTATTATCTCACTGTCTGCTGATAAAGTGTTTTTCTTCTCTCCTTCAACTAACTCCATGCAATTTTAGTTCCAAGAATGTTGAAATCAAAATATGACAGAAGTCCCTCTCTTCTTATATTAACTTAAATAAGGAGTTACATTCTGAGAGACAGTAAAGCTTCACTGACATAAATCTAATTTTAATTAGAATTTCTATTTGCATTTTAGTATTGCATTTCTTCTTCATTAGTTGCAGGTACAAATGTTATTAAAATGATTCAGACTTGATCTTCATTTCTATTCCACTACATATTTAATGCTACGCAGCTTCTTGTCATTCAATATATCTAATACAATGAAGCAGAATATATACTTATTACCCACCAATTAGTGAATGGGGGATTTTTAGCTTTGTTTTTTACAACAATAAGGTTAAAATGAGTCACATGGACATGCTGAAGTGCAGTACAATGGTTGTTGCCAAATATATATAATTGTAAAAGTTAGATATTCTTCATACTACAATTCCATCTTAAAAGCTGTATAAATAAGCCAAGCCCTCACTTTATTATGCATAAATATCTTCTTTTCTAAACATTTTAAATAAACTATCCTGGCTTCCTATCTGCTCTACATGCCCAGCTAATTAATCAGCAAATTAATAATTGATGTATTCATCTCTTCTAATACACAAAACCCAGGTAGCTCGGTGAGTTAATTTTTACAGTTCAATCCTGTGCTGTCTTTCTATGCAATCAGGTCTGTCCACTATCTTGAATGATGATAATAAACTGCAAGCAAAACAGATTAAAATCTGTCTTGAGATATATCAATTCCTGCATAAACCAATAACAGATTATGATAGATTTTTAAAGAAATATTAGCATTTGTAGAGTATGAACTTAAGTACTTTCCTATTTTCTTGTGTTTTACAATGAGTAACAAAGCATTCAATAAATAGATTTTGCTATGTATAAATTTAGTTTTCAAGAAAAGCACTGCACAGATTGGAACAAATATTGCACCATGATTTCACTATATGAATTTATATAACTCTAGGGAAGAAGGGAATGTTCAAACAGATTTTCATTCCTTTTTGTATTTCTTTAAACAAATTTTAATTTAAACAGATTTTAATACTTTGTGAAGTAGGTTAAATGCTTAGAGAAATAAAAAAAAAGAAAAGCTACTTTATTAATAGTGCTCAAATTCTTCAAATCAGGAAGCTTGGAATATCACAGAAAGAGTACTTCTCTCCAAAAAATATAAAAGGTACTGAAATGACTACTGCTCTTACTGAAGGACATAATGAGTTACAATCTTAATTTCAGTTTAAAAAAAAATACACAAATGAGTGAACATCTACACTTACTGCGCACTTTTCTGTCTTTTTTCAGAAAAATCTTATAATTCCACTTGAAATTATCATTTCAATTTCTCTTTTATACTCAGTATGATATCTACCATATTAAATACCAAAGAAAGAAGACACAAGTCATCTTCCCTGTGGTTCTGAAGACTCCACATTTGACAATTACTATTTTCTTTCAAATACTTTTCTCTGTAAATGGGTCTCCCTACAATAGTGGGGTTTTTGTTTGGTTGTTTGTTTGGTTTTTTTAATTCCTTACAGGTAACTTTCAGAAAAAGGAAAAAACCCAACTAATTTATATGCCATCCTCACCAAACTAATCTTTCCTACGTAGTGATGTTTTCTTGTAAAATTACATAATTAAACTTTTGTTTTTTGATGGGTTTAAAAAAATTAAAAAGTGTGTTTAAAATCTCAGACTGTGTATTTCAAGTCTGTCTGTTGTAAACAAAAAAATTGCTTTTGTTTGATATGCAGAGAAAACTTACCATATTTCAAGTTTGGTCATATTTTAACCTGAATCTTCATTAAAAGCCTCAAAAGAACTTTATTTCTAGTAGTTCTATTCCAAGTTCTTGTCTTAAGAAATAGAATACTCATACATATCACACAAGTTACTTCATTCTTACCCTAAGTTATATGACATTAGAGGCCTCTGATATGAATTATAGGTGCAGTGGTTCAGCCAAGAAGTGACCAAAAGAACCAGCTCAAGAATGACCGCTCGCATAACTTCAGTGATATCTCAATGTCACCCTAACTTTAAAATACTTACAATCAAAATATTTCAATGGAAAATGTTTCAGAGTAGAAGAAAATTAACAAGTAAATACAAATAACTAAGAGATCAAGACAGTAGCACACAGAGCAGTAAGAAACCAAGACAAACATACAAGATAAGTTTGTAGGCAGAAAATCTTGCCAAGTCTCCAGATTATCACAGCTATAGCTAAGTGTCAGTAAAAGGGGAAGGACAAAGAAACAGATACAGCTCAAAAACAAGGAGAGGCAACCAAATGATCAGGTGGTTCCACCATTTCCAGCAGATGTCCCAACTTCTAAATGGGGAATCCCATTCACAGGCTGACAAAGGTCCAGACTGTAAAACCACCAGTTTCTGTGGATGCCAGCTTTTGAATTCCCAGGTCTTTTGGTTCATGTAATACCAGCAAAATTACCTCACAGAATAACTCCTTGCTTACATTTTCACTTGGAACCTCACAAATCCACAGATCACATGGGTAAAGAGGAGCTGCTGCCTTTATATAACAGAGCTGGTCTTTCTAAAATGCTAAATAAAAAGTAAAAGGTACAATATTATAATTGAGAATCCAAGTAAATTACCAGAAAAGGCTTTCAAGTATTTTCTACATAAATAGCAGGAGCACATATAGAACACAGTAGGACACTTTCAGAAGAATATATACCTGTGCTGTTTTGTCCACTAGAAAATATTAATATAAATAGGCAATAAATAGACAGTAGTCTAAAATTTTCATATGAGCTCCACAGGAATCTCCTATCATTCTAACTGCCAGTTGTTCCTATGATATCTGCAGGAATGCATTATAATTTAATATTTGAAAAAAAAAGATTGCTTTGATCCCGGGAAGTCAGATGAAGACCCTCAGATTTACTTTGTATGTATTTGACATTTAACAGTAGAGGCCTGAAAGAAACCCCTCACAGCTTAAAAACCAAAAAACTTCCACAAATGAGCAAAAACATTCAGAATACCAAAAATATTCCTTACTCTCGGAAAACTTTCTTCAATATTTATTTAATTAATTAATAGGGACAGAAAATCAGTGTAAGATAAGAAAAAATTAGCTCAAAAACTCTTTGGTTCAAGATTCAACCAGAAATCAGTGTCATTATTTCAACAGACAAAAACTATATTCCCAAAATGTATTTTATTCTTTTGTAGCACTCTTTCACCCTGCAACACTTTTCAACAGACAAGGAAAAAATAGTTGACAACAACAGAAAAAATAGAAATATGTTGCTCATTCACAAAAATGACCCTGTTCTCTACCAATACCAGTCAGAAGGATGATGCTCTTGCTCACATTAAATGAAACATCATATGAAAAAAAAATCAGAGCAATTTCAATGGGTACAATCTCAGTGTGACATAAGAGTTCTCTACTTTAGACTACAGAAATTAAAAATCCTGAAATAGTGATTATTAATAAACATTATAGATGATCCTCCCTCCTCGGTTCCAGAATTAGTGGCCACAAAGGAGTAGAACAAACAAGCTTCAGAAGTTTAGTTTACCTTTAGGGGTTTGTGTGTGTTGTTTTGTTTTTAAATTGTTGTTATGTTGCTATTTTTTGTTTGCGGGTTTTGTTTTGGTTTTAGGATTGTAAATTACAGTCTCTGAATGTTCAGGGTTTTTTTTTAATGAGATTAAACTGCAACTGTTTCAAACTTCAAATGAATCCACATTACCTTTAGTGAATAAAAGAGAATTGAAAAAACCCTGTTAGAAGAGACCATTACAAAACTGGAAGGTAAAGCAAATACAGATAATATATGTATAATTCTATAAATATTAAAAATATATTTGTATATTTATAATATAAAAATATGGGTTAAATGTTAATGTAACAACTTTTATGTCCTCCATTATTTGGAAATGCTCACACTGAAATGTGCAGTAGGGTTTATAAGTGTTCTTGTCTGTTGTTGACATCACAACACTCCATAATACTGTCTGTATAGTTCTGAGAAGATGAACATTTCTTACACTGTCCCAGTATTGTGATTTACCATGTCATTTTGTCTGCATTTCATTTGAGGTCCCATTTTTTACTGGCTTTGTAAATCTTTGTGGAGCCATTTCTTTGGCAGAGATTCAGTGATTTTCCTTGGCACACTTACCCTTTGATAGTAAAAATGTATAAATAACCAGGGGCAAGTGTGGACATGTAATATTAATACTATTGTTTCAATTCAAAATAGCAAAACCAAAAATAATTCAAGAAAAAAGAAGTTAAGGCATTTGTTTAACATGACTGAAGGTGTAGATGCATTCATCCAAAATGATCTCAGGCCAACTGAAACTACTTTCAAATTTAGCCTAGTGTTATCTGGGGAAAAGAAATTAGCATTAAAAATACCTATGCAGAGATCTTCACTTTGAATAAAGTCAATTATGGTTTTGTTTCAATAATGTATTCAAAACTTAGTTACTTAGTGATTTAACAAACCCCCAAGGAAAAACAAGAATCTTAGTATTTAACCTTTTTCATTCTGATGGTAGAAGTAATACAAAGCTCTGTTTGCACATTTACTTAAATCAGTCAGTATTTTAAACAATGGACCTCTTGACTCAATTAGAGGGTATACACAAATCTTACAGAACCTTTTTATTTCTTCATCCCATACTGAGACAAATTCTGGCTATGTCAGATAGCATACCAGCTGTTCAATGTGGCACAAAATTCTTGCAACAAGAGGAATGCAAGGTAAAACAATCTTATAGTGCTGACATGAATAAAAATTATATCACAGAAATAAATATCTGACATCTCTATGTTATGCATAACAAAAAGACATAGGCCACATGAATGACAGTACTTTTCCTTAACTAATATCAAGCAATTTAAAGAGGATTTTCATTTTCAGCTAGATACTGTGGGCAGAAGCAAAGTATATTTATATATTTATGCCAAGTAAACATGGGGAGATAATTTTATTTCAGTACAGGTTATTCTTTGTATTGAATACTAATACTGCATTGCAGCACATGGAATTGTTTTGATAAATGGCACCTTCCTTGTAAAAAGAGCCATTCTTTTACTCTCTGACAGTCATTTCTGACTATAAAACCAAAATCACAAGACCACTAAAAGTTTTAGCTAACAAGAAGCATTTCATATACACAGTATTATTTTCTTTTTATTACACAAATGAAGATGANAAAAAAAAAAAAAGGCATGTTACTGTAGGTATCTGTAAAAGAAAACTCTCCCTGGATGCTAACATGCTAACAAAGTAGTCACTTCAAGTCACAGCACTCTGTGTGCAACTACTTAGAGCTAGTCAGAGGAGAAACAATCAGAGGTGTGTGAGTATTAAAGCTTAATACTTACATGAACATCACCAGATAAAAGACAGAACCAGTCCAGAACCTCTTCCACATGGTCTTGGCCACTAGTCATGCTTCTACTAGCACTATTTTATTGGTATAACAAGCCTGAATTCCAAACAGCATCATGGCTTCAGACAGACAGGCAGTCCCCACTAAAGAGAATAAGCTGGTGCTGACTATACTCACCCAAGAACAGAAACTTTATTCACTCGAAGAACTGAACCCGAATTCCCACATTCTGAACTCCCACATTCCCACATGCTGCTCCTATGCTGCATGGGCAGAAGCACAACTTTTGCCCTTGCTGTATGGGACGTGACTGCCCCTAATGTGTGAGAAACCAGCTTTTAGTGCAAAGCCTGTTGAATCACACTTTTCAGAGCAGGAGGGTGGTGGTATGCTGAGTCTCTTAATTTCAGCCCAATGCATACATAAAATACAGAAAAAGCTCTCTAAATGTGCCAGAATTAAGATCTAAGCATCAAAACCTGCAAATGCATTCAGAAAAGCAAACAAACAAATACAACTTTACAGAATTTAAGTCAACTTCCAGCATCTATAGGTACCTCCATGCATAGAAACAGCTCACTTGCAGATTTCAGAAGACTTCAGTAGGATTATATATTAGATATATTTTTAACAGATTTGTAATAGGACTTTGACTGTTATGAGTGAAACACAAATGAAAATGTGTATGTGTGGAAACAGCAGCCATGTCAAGGGTTAAAAGAACAGCCTTCCTGGCTAACAAAGAACACTGTTTCAGGGAAACCATTCCCAGAACATCATTCACAGCTGCAAAATAGAGAATAAGCTGTTTCGGACAATGAGAGTTCTCTGGCAGGAGCACAGCCAGACAACCTCTCCAAAGAAGACAGCAATCTGACAACAGGAGGATGGCAACACAGTTGCAGTCTATCCCAAGCGCTGTTCACTTTTCTGCTAGTGAAACAGGGAGAGACATCTGGCACACACACCTTTCCAACAGAAAACGGACAGTGGTTGCTGCTCATTGTGTAAGTGCTACAGAGACTGAAGTAAGCAAAAAAACGGAAGCAAAGTACCATAACAGCTGCTGACTTACAAACATGAGGACAAAGCAGTAGACTGAAGACTAGCTTGTCACTGTCAGCAAAGGGAGTCCAAGAGATGCAGTGAGGACTTCACACCCACTGTGCCCTTGGCTTTATGCTGAACACCAGAAACCCAGGCCAGACCACTCAGATGTTCTAATGAAAATGTTGATGAGAGTGAGTGAATGAATGAAATCTCTCAAAGTAAAACACGACCTGATCAAATAATTTACTTCGATATTTTGCCACCCAAAAAAACACTCTCCCTGAAACAACAAAAAAACAAAAAAACACCACCAAAAGAACACTTTCCCTCCATCAAAAGAACATTTTCCCTCTCTCAAAGGCTTGAATAGTTTTGTTTAGATATCGAACTCCTTGACTGGGTTTGAGTAAAAGTTAGCAAGGCCTAGGGTAAGTCTACAACTGTAGAACTCCAGTGTCTTAAACAGGAGCCAAATGGTTCTTCTGAATTAGCATCTCTGTATTTCACTGAAATGAAACAGAAATCAATAAAATTAAGACATGATAAACATCAACCACAATAGAATTTTGGCATGCAAACATTCCCTTGTTCACTACCAACAAAATATTTTGTGGTTTATATTCAAAATTTTGCTTCAGGCCCTCTCTCAGTTCTTCTTTGAAAAATATATTGTTTAATTATTTCTTTATAAATAAGTCAATTTCTATGAACAGTCACTGTATTATACACAGAAATCTGCAATTTATTTACTTATTCATTCTCGTCACAACTCGAGTACCCTGAACAGGTGGCAAAATCTGGAATTAATAATTTCCAAAATGATTAGAACATGAATTCTATCACATGCTTTCACTTTAGGCACAATGCCATGATGACTGCAAAGGTCTGATAAAGGGGAAAAGTACAATTATAGGATTGAGCAAAGCTAGTAGTGGACATTAAATAAATTAATACTGTTGACTAACAGGAACAGCCTTTTAGGAAAAGCTATAATAATAAAGCATTTGGGGGAAAGAAAGAAAAATTAATCATGTTAATTAGTAAAAGCTATGATGGCCAAGGGATAACACTTCATTGATAAAACTTTAACTATAAAACTGATAAAACAAATAAAGATGCTTGCAGATAGCTCTTTGTTTACAAGCAGAACATTTAGAAAACACATTAGCTGTTAAGGCCATAGCTGTAAGTACCATCAATGAATTCAAGAGTCAGCAGTCACTTTCATAGTGTTGGAAGTGGAAAAGGATTAAAGACAACTTGGTTGGGTAGGTCGCTGAGGTTAATATAAATCTAGAGTAACACATGTTCTTTGAGCTAAGTGTTAAATCTCAACCAAGCAAGCCCTTATGTGCTTGTGGTTAATAAAGTTCCTAAGTTGTCAAAATGTAGTATTTCAATGGTCTGCTTACAACCGCTATTTCTTTCTCATCAGTATAGATTGTTCCTCCCTACATTATATTTTAAACAAATATTTTAAAATATTACACTTACTTCAAAGACATTAAACTTTTAGTAGGCAACTCTTTTTAACCTATTTTTAATATAAACCTATAAGCATCCATGTCCTGTTGTTGTCCCATTGGAGTGCAGAGACTTTAAATGTGGGAACTCCACTGATTCTTGTCATCATAGTGCAAAATTTCACAAAACCATAAAAACCTGGAGCCATTATTTCCTATTTTTCTAAGCCTCCAAATAATGTCCAATTGGTTCACTGCTGTATTCTGTGATGACTTACATTCATCTGTACCTAAAAGACTTATAAAGAAGAGATCAAAGATACACAGCTACTTTGATAAATGAAAGTCTGACAGGGGCCTTTCACAGCTCACAGGACTAGTTGTAATGACTATAAAAAGAAAGATTTATCCGCACTCACATTACTAATTTTCCCCTACACTTTCTTGGGGTTGTTCTTTTTTCAGATAATACTCATACAACCAAGAAATCTTATTTTAAAAAGAATTTTGCCACAATTGTCACTTGCTTGTAAACATGTTTATGAATTAAAATTGTCATAAATTGTCATATAATAACTCATAAAATACAGAATGCTCTTTAGCAAAATAGTATTTCAAAGTCTGTTATCATTCTATGCATACAAATTACAGAAGAGGCATAATGTTAAGACATGACCTTTTCATAAAAGGGAGATGCATGAAATATTAAGAAATACATCCTCCCTAGTTCCACATTTACTTCATATAGTTTCTCCAGATGAAGTAGACATATTTTCCAACTTCAAAATACACACAATTTAGCACCTCTATTTTCACTACAAACTGGATCTTTTTTCTTTAAATTCCGTGACACTGACTACTTTCTCAAAATTATTTCTGTTTACATGAACAAAATCCCCTTGACCTTCACTAATTAAATCACTAGTTGATAAATACCTTTACAGAGACAGCTCCATCACAGTATTAGCAAAACTTCGCATTTTATCTATGTGTTTTTCTTTTTCCTTAAACATTAAAATGGTTCCTTACACATTAACACATCAGTTTCTCTGCTTGCCTTAGCAACAGAAGATTTATTAATCAGCTAGCTCTCAATTTTGGTCTCCTGAGTCACTCAGGAGAGAACTCTGAGCCCGCAGACATTTAGGCAAAAGTTTGCCAGACATTTCCCAGGAGTCAACTTGCAACAGATACTAAATACTGTGACTGTGTATCATATCTTTCCAGAGAACACACATTTTTCATGTCCAGTATAAATGAGAGCAGAAAGATAGCAGAAAAAGAGAGCAGCAAACCAAAGATATCATGGAGAAGTAAGATTAAAAAATGAATGGAAAACAAAAAGACATGGTATACCGGGCAGTGCAGTACAAATGCAGAAATTGTGATTAGTTTTTTTTTTTTTAGACAGATGGAGGATGTCAGAATTAGAACAGCTGTAGAGAGCTGATGATATCAAATTTGCATTAGAATTCAAGCATGAGTTTTCTTAAGAAGTACTGACTTATTTCATACCAGAAGGCAGGCAGTTACCATAAAATTAAAAAAAAAAAAAGTACCAAATGAAAAAAAAATCCAGCTAATTAAAGGAACTTCGAAAAATTTAGAAACCTACAGAAAATAATGCTTACCCTTCTATTTGAGAACATGCATCTTCACTGATCTTTAAATATTCTTATAAAATAAAACCTTTCCTCAAGAGAACTAGTTCCATAGAGTCTCTAGCTCTCATAGCCAACAAGAATGGGGAATTTTATATAATTCTAAGGTATTTTACTCTACATTTCTTAGTTGTTTCAACATTTTAACATTTCTGTTTAGACACAGAGCTACTTAAAATGTCCTGTTCCAGTCAGAAATTTCCATTGTTCTGGAAAAAGCTCCATTTCTGTTCAATTTTAGGCAGTTCTACTCTGCTTTCCAAAAATGGTTTCTTCCATCTAACAGAAATCTACAAATTTGCATAAAGAGTCACTTTGGAGGGATTCAGGATAGATTGTTTCAATACACACATATTCAGTAGAGGTAAACACAGTAGTGACATGTGAGATGCGAACATCTGCTGACAGAACAGTCACTGCATCCTGACACAGTTCCAGTTACACAAGTTTAATCCCAGTCAGTACACTCACTGTAGAGACTGCTCTCCATGCACCTACCCCTAAATGGCTGGTAAAATATTTGGAAGTCAAAGATGTAGTGAGAGCCACATCGTTATTTTTTCTACCACCAAATGCCTATCGAGATGTATCTTGATCTTACCAACATGATATGACTTTTAGACTCAGACTGTGTTTTTAAGAACAAATACGGAATTTATGTAAAATCTTTGTGTTTGGTGCAGTGATAAGCAACTTGGAAAACACCAGTTTGGGGTACAGGTCTACATAAGTATTCCAGCTTTCAGTAATTCCTTCTGTCAAGACTTACCTTTCCACAAAACCAAATACAAGTAACATAAAATTGTGGTTTTAAACTAATACAAAGGATCCACGTAGCCATTGACTTTTAAAACAACCAACAAGCTGTTAGCCTTCCATAAAGACGATAACTATGGCTCCCAACATTTTTTATATTTGAATTATTTAATAAACCCACACATACACATTTTAATAATGCCATGTAATACTGGTATTACCCTATCACCCTATCAGAAGTCATGGAACAACGTATGTCACAGCCACACCAAACCTATAAATACCTAAAATTTGGTGATGATTTAACTCACAACCCTTTGTTAAACTTAGTTAGCTAGGTAACATAGTTACCTAGTTAACTTTACAGTAAATCTTGGTATTACTTTAGACAGATTTTTCTAGTGTTCAGTTGATGATACCCATTGATCAGAAAACACTGAAGAAGCTGCAAGAGAGCTGTTTTATGGCAGCGTTAGAAAGTGTCAAACGCTTAGAACATCACAGATTATTTACAGAATGTAATAAATACGGTGAGGAATAGAGATGTATTGAAAGGCTACAGCAATTAATTAAATTTGGCTGACCTTTTTTTCATTGGGGATTTGATTCTCTCCTGACTTTTTCCCTCCATTTTGTGTTTCCTAGAACTCAACCAATATTTTGTTAAATTTTAATAAAGAAATTAAAATAAAGGCAATTTGAGCATCAAAAACCATCACCACAAAATACATGGCTCTGTCTCTTTTAAAAGGATGGGTCATCTAAACATTCTCCCCTTCCACAGAGGAGCCCTCCTCTTCCTTGCTTTAGTTTACATTTCAGAAGTTTTGGGGAACTAGTGCTTAGAACAAGATCAATCAAGTTCTTTACTCGAAAATGAATGTGCAGCTTCATGAGACTTGGAATAAGCCTGAAACTTACAAGGTTTTGTATCTTTATCTTAATTCTTACACCAATTTCCATAACATTGTGTATCCTGTTCTGCACCTCTGTTCATGAGTGTGGTAAACAGAGAAAATACCTACTCCAAGGCATACAGGAGTCTGCAAATTTAAATTCCTCTACTAAGCATTAAGCAAAACTTTAGTGCAGTTCTGTTATTTTTAAACTAGGTCTATTTCTCTGCATAGAGAAATAATATACTCAATCTTCCACATGTTTATTTTGCCATCATCACTGTTAGATTCGGGCATTACCAGAAGGCCAAAGAGTGGAGTTCTTTAAAAAAGTAAGAAAATCTCTGCACTGAGAAGGTTTTAATCTGTACCTTATGCCTTTATTGGGCTAATAAAATGACTCTGGCATTGGTGCCCAAGCTATGTATTACATGTAGGATTGGCACCACTCCAGACATATCTCCAGTCTCAGACAAAAGACTTACTGCACGTTCTCCTATTCTGCCAATGTCACAGCAGTGTTTTGTACCATGAGGTCTTCTTACATTGTTGAATTAACAAAGCCAAACTCTTCAGTCTTCCATTTTACCTGACTTTCAGAAATTGCCAGCACAAATCACAGGAAAAAATATATTTCCCTGAGAACCAATGCTAACTTCCTCAGAGACATGGCTATTTCTTTTCTCAATAGGTTTCTGTATGACTGTCCCCAGTGCAACTACCAAGAGGAAGCAAATGCTTAAATTGCATATATTTGGGCTTCATTAAAGCAGCATTTATCAGAGTGTTTGCAACATGGTTAAGTATAAGCAGTATGCTCTTGACCATATAAATGAAACCCAGCAGAAACAGTCTTTAAAAATGCTACATTTCTCATCCTAAGGAATGGATAATCTGAGTACTAAAATGTTTTTTAATATTGCTTTTCAGCAAATCTGTTCTATTAAATACAATACTAAAATTAGCTAAAAAAACCCCAAAAAAACAAAAAAACAACAAAACAAAACACCTAACAAAAACCAAACAACTAAAGCTCACGGAACAGATCCAGGGCAGCCACAATGATCTTATTTCAGAGAAGATGTTATCAGAAAACTGTCCTGTTGGTCATATCACATGAGATATATTGAAAAGCTTCCAGAAGACATTCATGTAGTTGAACAACATAGTGTTTTCATTTATAGAGGAAACAAGAGCAAGATATGTCTTAATAATTCATGAGTTATCCAGGTGGTGACAGATTGAAGTTAACTAAGGCAAAAAGTTTGGGGAATGAAAACAACTTGGATATTTTGAGTATGAAGAGACAACTATATTAGACATTACAAGATTAAAGAAAATTCTTTACAATACTAGTTGAAAATTTTTTTAGCTTTTTAAATAAATTAACAAAATTTTATCAAAAATATACAAACCACCACACAAAGGAAAGTGTTTTATACTAGTTACAGACAACAAGAAAGAGGACTGAACTCAAAATACAGAATTTAGATTGTCAAATATAATTTGATCAGGCATCGCTTTCTGATGGTATTAATGCTAGAGGAAATGATGGCAAAATGATTTTCCTAGGCAGATCTTCAGCTTCCCAAAGCCCTCAAAAAGAAATAATCCATCCATCCATCTATCTGCTCTTTCCATTCACCAGGGAAATCTTACCTCTTCAAACTCAACTACAACACATCTCTTACAATGCCATTACAGATTCCTGAATTTCAATTCCTCTAGCTTTCTACTATATACTCCAACTGGCTCATCAACTACCTGCTCTTATTTACTCTGTCTCCCTCCTCCTTACTGCAAGTCCATTAGTGCTTAATCCCACATTCTTTACTACAGTCCTACTTCAATGTTCCAAACTAATAGAGTAGTTACAGATACTCAACAAAGCGAGGAGAAGAAGAAACAGAATAACCTTTGGCAGCTCCCAAAACAGTCACCGTAATCTTTGTAGTCATCTCTAGCTTTGCTACAGGTGGCACATTTTGAAAGACTGTGGTCTTGATGGTTTAAAATCAAAACATTTGGTAGTTTTGGTAGAACCATAGCTTACAATGTCCTTGGAAGTGCAGGTCCACTCAACTGACACAAATATACGGTGAAATCAGTGCAACTGAGCATTGATTTACTGTCCAAATACACAGTTGACCAAGCCACCTCAGATTCACACTTCACATACATCAGGACCAATTTGGACACACAATCAGAACCACACATAAAGAATTCTCATATGTGAACACAAATTCTTCAAATTTTACTCAGATTTATCTTCTGCATCAAAAAAGAAAAGTATCTGGAGTCAAATCTGGATTTATGGAAGTTAAAGATTAACACAATCTGTGTATGACTTACTACAGAGTAAGTTCTGTTTAACAGAAAACTTATGTCTAGGTATCTCAAACAAGAATGTTTTTAAAAGTGATATGTTAGGCCAGTTCACAGTATGAAAGCAAGTAGCTTAGCATAAGGTACTAGACAATTCATTCGTGTAATGATGTACATCATTATGCCTAATATAACTATATACATACTGGCTGCTGCTGTTATTGTTTGCCGGTGCAGGGGGGGTTATGTTTTATTTTCTGTTCATTTGGGTTTTAATAACATTGTGTCAGTTAAAATAGTAGCTTTTTTAGAAAAAAAATACTTTGCAATTTAAAATCAGACTTGGAGTTTTTTATGTTAGCCTGCAAATATTTCATGCTAGAAGTAATGCTAAATATGTGAAAGCTTGTAGTACTGAAGATTTATTTAGATTTATTTAGCACTGACCAGGAAAACAGTTTTTACAGTGATTCTAGCTGAGGATCACTTTCTGAGCAGTAAGTAGGCAAGCCAAAGGCCAAAACCAACACTACATGGATTCAGTTTGGGGTTTGTTCTCTCAGCACAAGTCTTTTTCCTGCACTGCCATTTCCTTTCACATTCCTTATTTAAGGCACTGTTTTTATGTTTCTTTCAGTTGCATTTTAAAGGTAAAGACCATCACCAACCACTTTTACAGATATCAAAACAATTTCAGTCAGTTATAGAAAAAGGAGCTACAGCAGCAATGCCTGGATATCGCATACCAACAATACTATTACCACTATTAGATAAATATGTCAACTATATTAAAAGTATCACAAGTGTGCTGAAGATCACCACAGCCTTCCAGCTGTAGATTAAAAGCAGACCATACGTGTCATGTACATAACCACTGGGAAAACTGATCTCTCTGTCCTATGTTGCCCTACCACAAAATACTGGTTAACAACTTCAAACTGACTGTAGTGTGGTTCTCATGAACAAAACCCAGATCATTTAAAAGGAGAAAACACTTCTATTTCTTAGCCATTTTTGTTATAAATACTCTTTAGTGGGAAATGGTAAAGTGAATAAAGGGATAGGGATTTTGAGTTAAAATCTCCCATAGTAGAATTTCAGATGGGAATCTGATTTTTTAATGTGTGAGATCACAAAGCATTCAAGACATACTGTTACAGTTTGAAGGTTAGATTTTGATTCTAAAGATGCTGTGTGGTGTATTTCCTTAGTAAGTCGCATAATATTCTTTCTAGCCATGTATCAAGTCAGCATGATAAACCTGCTCTGCTATAGAGAGAGGGGCACCTTGACCTGATTCATCTCCTGTTTCATTATAATGCGAAGTAAAGAAGGAACACTTACACCTCCTCTCAAGACGGT
>VXAU01002513.1:61478-78978 GCA_013399695.1 Formicarius rufipectus | reverse complement strand
CACTAAAATCATAGCAACTCAAAATGAATCAATAACCTAGATAACTCCAGTTGCTCTCGTCTAAGGTCTTGAATAAAGGAAAGTTACAAACCATTCACTTAAGAATTTACCTTAAAATTTATATAGCAGCACACCAGAGAGCAAGTTAACATGCATCAGTAAACAAATAGGGTTTTTCCAGGGATGTACTTTTACTAGCCAGCATGTGCCATACAGGTTTATTCCTCTTAGCTTATCCTGAAGGTGACTAAGAAACACACACAGCAGAAGCTAAGCTTTAAATCTCATCAGAAAAGCAAGTGAAGTATAACACATATGGAGATTATGTTTTCCCCTTAAGTCTTACTTTAGCCTTACACTAGAGGTGTACAGTGTTTAGAGTTATAAAAAGTCAAGATTTATTTGTTTAGCTAGCAATAAGTTAGTAGAATCTCAGTGAAAACCTGTAGATATTTATGCAGTGTAAGGATGATGTAAGGACAATGATAAATTTTACCATTCTTTAGAATAAAGTCTATGTCCAGCACATAGCTGCATACATCAGTCTATGGTACCATCAGAACAAAACCAAAACACATGCATAAATATATACATATAGAAAATAACAGCATGAACTTAAGAGACTAGTGAATGACAGAGTGTGCAAAAATCAGACTGGAGGACACAGGTTTTTTGAAAAGTCCCTGGGCATATTTGTTTTCTGTTGTTCATGTGCTTATGACTCCCTGCACTAGTCTATGCATTAACACTGATCCTAGACATTTTTAATGTTTCTCTTTAGATAACAGAGCATAGTAGGTTCAGACAGTACCACAAAGTACTTCAGATAGGACTCCAGACAATCATTGCACTAGACTTTGAACTTTGCTTTGAAATAAGAACATTAGAAATAATTGGTCTATATTTATTTCAAGTGCTTTTTCACAGATTTTATGCCAAATTCTTGTGGGTTTTATTTAATTGGTTGTGGTGTTTTTTGGTGGGTTTTGTGCTTTGTTGTTAGTTCATTGGGATTTTTTGTAGCAGCAGCCAAATCCCACTAGAATACCATGTAAAAAATAAAATTACTGTTTATCAAATAAGTACTCTAAACAGCCCAAAGCAAGATTCACTTATATCTAACCCCAACTGAAATAAATCAGTTTGCCACAGGAAATTCACAGCTGGATTGCACAGCCTTGGCCTATTTTGTAAACACAATTTTTAAATGAAAAAAACCAAACCAAACAAAAAACCACAAAAACAAACAACCACCACAAACCACCTCTCTGAGCACTTTTAAGGATGCTTTTCCATGCTGTTCACAACACATCTCACAAAACAAAGAAAATCAAACAAACCCAGTGTCCAGACTCAGACTAAGACATGTTCCTCTATGGCAACAAGCAGTTGGTCACATATTGCTTCCTATCTTGGTCATTTGTCATGCATGATAAAAATGCAAGAGGGACTAAACATAGATTTATGTATGTATATCTCTAAAATGTGCTACATCCTGACCAGGCTTCTGTAAGGCTATAATATCTAGACAGCTACTACCTCCATGGACAAACCTTATCATCTTTCCACCAGGGAATTAACAAATAGATAGGCAGGCTTAGGAGTAACAACTGGTTGTACAGTGAGAAAATCTTCAACACAACTGATGTTTCACCCACTTAGTTTGAGAACACGAGTACTGAGGAGTTTTTGGGGGGAATTTTTTTTTTTTGGTGTCTGTGTGTTATACGAAATTCCATTCTGGACAAAAGTTACATTCTTAGAGGTCTTGCTAAAAGTAGATAAAATAAGTCAGACACTTGCATCCCACATAAATTTTTTCACTTAGGACAAGAGTTACCCTTTGTTAACTTCAGATGTGAGCTATGTTCTACACAAATGAATGAGCCTAAAAATTAGCATATTCAATCTGTCCAAAAGACTTTCTTTTTTACCTTTGGCAAAGGTATAAGAAGCAAGAAAACACCTATTTGTCCTACTTACAACTCTTCCTAGTCTATCTGAAACAGCAGGTCAAGACACACTGCAGCTTCCAGTAAGGACACACAGGAGTGGTTGTACCCATTCTCCAGGTCTTAAATCTTCCAAATCAGCCCTACATGCAGAACACCACTACACTGATGGCAACATATGCTGGACCCTGAAGTATTTCAGTAGAGGAGGAATACCTTGGCTCATTCCGCATAAAGGATTCACAAACAACGTGTTTTTGTGGGTTTCAATGCACCAAAAGTAGCAGACTGCATGAGTACCCTACATCTCAATTAATGAATATTTAACAAAAGCATAAAATGCTCAAGAGCAAATTTATTTGGTGTGGATGCTGGCTGCACAGGCATAATAAAACAGCATGAATATCTACAATGGAGAGATGATAAAACTTAGATGCAGCAACATGGTATGTGCAGATTTGTCCCATGAATTTAATGACCATAACACAAAAAACTGAAGGGCATAAATGAATCAACATGCAAAATATTTGTGCACACATATTATG
This sequence comes from Formicarius rufipectus, assembly GCA_013399695.1. Taxonomy (NCBI): domain Eukaryota; kingdom Metazoa; phylum Chordata; class Aves; order Passeriformes; family Formicariidae; genus Formicarius; species Formicarius rufipectus. The sequence goes on along the minus strand of VXAU01002513.1, from coordinate 76,481 downwards.
CACTGTAAACTACTTCCGTAAAACCAGATCATTCACACAGATGTGAAAAATCCATGGAACTTAAATAAACGTCAGGCTTTTTTTCTTTCTTTTTAATTATTCCTAAACAAGGCCCTGACAAAGCAAGCAGCTCCTCCTAGTAAAATTTGAAATATCCCTTTTCAAAAAATACTATGCTGCAGGCAGTACTCACTTTTAACTTTGGAATTCTCTCTCACTTCTTTTAGCTTCAATGATATAGTCCATCATATTCAGCAATTTCACCAAAGTACTGCCATTAACTGATATGTTTAATGATTTCCACACAAGACACCTAAAAAGACTTAGGTAAGCTGTATTTATTGCCTTCATCTTAGTGTGATCACCAGAATGACGACTCTGGAATGCAAGCTAATCAAAATCAACTCCTATGTGAAGCTTTCCTAAATTCACAGGGGGGTGACACCCCATTTGGAGCATTTCTGGAAAGAAATAATGAGGATGGGTTTTATCTAATCACCAGTTTCAGTAACAAAACTGTACAGAAAGCTTCAGCCTGAAATATTGGGAGTTGAATGACTAACTTACACTAAACCATTTAATTTTTAAACAAATAACTTATATTTACATCAAAATAGCATTTGTTGTTTAAAAGTTGAATTAGAACTTAAACCCAAAAATGCTAAAACTGAACATTTAACTTCAGGAAACATACTTTGGTTGAAAAACCTGGACACTGTGAGTAAATATATCAGTTGCATACTTTGCCTACCAAACTGTCTTTTCTGCTCATCTGCCAAACCAAAAATGTCCATTATTTGCCATTTTCACATTGTAGGATTGAGCTTCTCATATTTGGTCTTCGGGATGCACTGCCATCCTACAACACGGACCCCATACCAGGAATTCATTAGGGTAGATTACTGCTGCATCAGAGCTCTAATGTTTATCAGGTAGGTCTCATTCATACTTCAGAGAACTGACCCAACAGCAGTAGGTCCTTGGGTTGCAGAGTCAGGAGGTGAACCCTCCCTTCTGTGGATTCAAGACAATGCCACCTTTTAAACTTCCAGTTGTGCAGCTATGGGCATCTTGACTAAATGGCATCATTCCTGATCCACATGGGCTCTGTTCCTTTCCTTTGCCACTTATAGTAATGATGGGCTGCCAGTTACTGTGTTTTCTGTAAAACTTGTTGAGATTTCTGATGTAAATGGCTTTCAGGAAGATAAATTGGAGAACACTGAAATGCTTCAGCAACATTTTGATATATTAGGAAATTCACTTTTGACATCAGTAGTTAAAAGAACTTCAAATTTTATTCTGATGAGTTTCACTTTAAGGAAAAAAACTTATTTTGGCATACTAAAGACCATGACTTGACTGAGCAGCTAATGAGACAGCCTGGATACTCAACGAGACAGTCATCTCACTTTCCAGTAGGTGGCACCTTCTAAGAACTACAATACTTCTCCACAGGTATCTGACCGCTGAAAATACACTTACTGGCCCTTACAGAAGGATGAACCTTGAAAATTACTTGTTTCAAATGACTGAAGGGAGATTAAGCGCAGAGTATCTTTTCACAGGAACTATCTCAACAAAACTATTTCCTTTTTGAAGAGATATCCATGGCATGAATTCAAATACCATCTTCTATTCCAGTATTGTACTTTGGCCAAATTGCAAATATTACAGAAATTATTTGAAGGGAGGGGCGATACCAATAAAATATCTCCACATTTCTCCAGTCTTTAGAGTAATGCATTCCCCACAGAAAATTAAAGTTTCCTCTAATGATCACTTGATATAACCTGAGCAACTTTGTACTCTGTATAGCACTGATATTTGAAAGTGTTTAGGTACTGTAATTACAATATTGCCTTGCCACACTCAGCTAAGAGATGGGAAGATAGGTGAAAAAGCACAGGTCTGACACAGTATGATTTCAGTGTAGGCTAGCAAAGACTCAGGAAAACCAAGAAAAGAAAATCAGTTTATATAGCTTTATTGAGTTCTTTCCCTGAAAAATAGGCATTTCTACCAGACGTACAATAGGAGGTACATAAGTAAAAATGTTTTGACACAGGACAGAAAAGCCACTAAACAATACTGGTAAGCAGCCCTGTATCAACTCTATAATATCAAGCAGATGTACTATTTTACTCTTGATATGAATGCATGTAGTTAGAAGGGACAGATTAATAAAAAAAAATGAAACATTCAAAAGTTTTATGTAAAAACCCAGTCATAAACTGTTGCTACATTTCATGCCACAACTTTTGTTGGTCTTATAAATGAATTAAGAAAAGGTTTCATTAATAACCAGTTGTGTATACTGCTGGTTGTTTGTTTATTTTTTCAAATTATCACTTAATGACACTTAGAGAAACCATTAAAAATGCGAGGCAGTCATTCCAGCCAGTATGAAGTGTTGCACTTCATTTAATGATTAAAACGTAATTACCTGCATAGAAAAGCACAAGATAATATGAACACCAGTAACTGAGTCTAACATGTTTTTATTTTGAATTTTGAGTATTGCAAATTATTGTGTAGTATGGTAGCTAAAATTGGAAATTACAGATGATACAGAATATGATCTGTCTGTATCACAGAAAGGATTCAAACAAGAAGCATGTTTTATTAAAGCACTTGTTGCTGCAAAAAGGGTATGTTTCTTTGCCCCGTTTCCTGCTGAATTCAACAACTTTGTAATATTCCCTTCTTTGGAGGTTCATTTAAGTCCTTAGTCTGATGAAACATCTAGAAGAAACACTTCAATGGGCCTTAGTAGATTTTATAATCCTATATACGCAGTATGTTAAACTTTACAGCTTATCTTGCCTACTCACTGGCAGTATGTGTTTTCGAGAGGTTTCAGAAGGATTCTGGGCTGAAACTATGACACTGTTCAAAATTCAAGCAAACAGCATTTATTGCAGAGAAATAGCAAACAAAATGAAACAAATTGAGAAAAAGGAACCAAAAAAACCAAACCAAACCAAAAATAAACAAACAAAAACCAACCAAACAAACAAAACAACAGAACAACCCCCCGAGACAACTCCCACTAACTTATACGATACCTCTCCCACAGTTACTATACACACTGAGCCCAATGCACTCAAGACCCCCAGTATGACTGGCTGTTGCATCCTTGGGCTTCAGTAGGTTTACATGCGGTTTAATATGCTTAGCAGGCATCCCCACAGGAGGCAAGGTTGCCCTCTGTGCCAGCACAGAGGAACAGGAACTCTGTTTTTTATGTGCTCTACCACACACACCCAGATAGAGGCCTCCAGTCCCTCCCCTCATTATGTAACTGGAAATACCCCTGCACCTGCGCAGTGTGTATCGAGGGTCTCCCTTTTTGGGTCAGTGGTTGTTACTTCACCATTCTCCTCTTGTTTTTCTCCTTCACTTGTCCCTGACTGGCTGTTCGCAAGTAGCCAGGCCACAAAAGTTCCAGTGTATGCAAGGTGCTTCTCTTTCAAGGACACAGTTCCATTTACCAGTTCTTGTTATCCAGAACTTGGCAGGAAAAGAACAGACTCTTGAAGGCAGCAAGGCCAGGCATGGACCAAAATAATAGGATCTAATCACACATGAATACACTATTGCATCATAAACTACGTGCGGCTCATTCAATAATAATTTGATCATGTGTCCATGAATGATTTAAATGACATATGTATTATTAAATGCTCTGATCTTACTAGGTAGTAACAATAATGGCTCCATAGACAAGAGAAATATAAGTGTATAGAGTAAGTAAAATCTGTTTAATGAAAGAAACAATGTTCCTTTACAAAGGAAGATAACAAAAGTCCGAAAGTAAGTTTAGTAACTAAAATCCAACCACCCATGCTGTGTGATAAATCCATGTATTATTATACAACAGAACCTATAGAGTGCTGTCAATTTATCCATCTGCCAAAAGAATTACTGTCAAAGATAAAATAAACTGACATCAATGATACTCTACTTCTAAGAGTCAAGTTCCTCCTGTAGAGTCTTCAAGACATTAAATGTGGGCTGAATAAATAAATTATGCCCAATCAGAGTCTAGCATGGTCCCAGATGTACTGTTCAGTGCTCCATTTCACAACAATTTAAAATTCAAACATTTATCTGGTATGCCATCACCTTATATATATAGTCCCTCCGAAAAAGTAAAGAAACTAGGGAAAACTACAATAAAACAGCATGTAGACCAAACCACTAACAAGAACGAGTGATACAATAAAACGAAATAACCTGAACTGCTACTTCTGTAGTAAACTTGCAGTAACAGCAAACTAATGGCTTGCCATTACATACAATGGAAACATTCTCTGCATAAGGTGTGCACCATTGAACATAGAATGATCTTGGGATGCAGCATGCACAAGGTTTCTCAGTAAACTGCTCTTTTAGGAAGCCAGCCTATACTCTTCCATTAATACATCACTCACTCGATCTTAACATGAAAAAGCATAAAGACTATAAAGTAGTTGCCCAAATGCTGTACCTGAATTTGACCCTTTTTTGTTTCCCAGTTACACAAAATAGGATTACCAGATTGCATACATAAACAAATCTGCAGGCACTCAAAGAAAAAAACAGAATAGTACTGTCTACTTAAGAAATTTAAGACTTAAGTAAGAAACCAACAAAAATTATGGAATTATGATAAAAACTAAGAGAATGCAGATGGTCTACTTTATCAGTTAGGGTTTAATTAATTTTTAAAAGTGCTGCTGTCATTGTACACTAGCAGTTTTCTGTTTCTATCATTTGTAATTTTTTTTTTTATTTAATAGAAGAATATTTCATGTTTCCTTTCATTTATCACAATCTTTTTTCCTTTTCAGAAACTATTCTTCTTGCCCTCTGAACAAGTCTTCACTGAAAATTCCAAGGAAGCAGTTTGGAGGAAAAATGAGGTTCATGATTCCAAATCCACAAACTGCAAATATATACGTTTATTTCCCTTTTGTATGCCCAATTTTCCCGTCATGTAAATAAAAATTTGTCTCCCTTCCCTGTTATTATGGTGTGCTCTGAAAAAGATAATGAATGTTGGAATAGATTCTCCAAAAGCAACTGAAATTGCTATTCTTGAGCTTCTTGTTTGTTAGCATACTCAGAAACTCATTGCACAATCCATTGTTGCAATATTTAGTAAACTTGGAGTAAGAAACAAGTTAGATCTTTATTACACATAAATCAGTAAATAACGAAAAGTTGCACTCAAGGCTGTTAAAAGCAAACAGCTACATTCTAAATAGGAACTTTCCATCTGAAAAGAGCTGCTATTGTTACAGAAAGATGAAGACACAGTGACACAAAAACAGCAGTTACCAACTCCAGAAACCATTCTAAACTAAATTTCAATTTTAGTAGTCACATTACACTACTTTATTCTTCTGTTATTAGGGAATAAGTCCATTATGAGATAATCATGACTAGCTTAACATGAGAACAAAACATTTAAGACCATAAGCAACTTATTCTGAAGGACTCAGGAATTACTTCTCAAGGGCGTCTTATTATTATTTTAAATGATCCTTTTGCAGAAAAATGCTGTACGAGTGCCTATTCATTCCAAAGATGTTGAGGGCTAGTGAACCAACTCAAGCCCTTCTCCAAGAGAAAACGTTGCACTCAAAATGATGACAAGGGAAGTAAAACATTGGTTAGTTGTTATAACCAATTGCTTTGGACTACCATAGTGTCTATTCATGACACATATTATCAGTACCTGGTTTATACCAAAAACACACTACACCTGTAATTCTGGACACCAAAGTACAAACTACTTGTGTCCAATGTAAAAGTAAAACTAGTCTCAATTTAAGTAAAATGAGGTGCAAAGAAAAATTATATCAAACAAGAAGAATTTAACAGCATAAATGATACCAAGTCATGGATAATATCAAGCTGCAGAGAAGAAACTTGGAAAAGCTCTTCTAGTTCCTGTTTTGTTTTACACACAATCATTAAATTAGTTTTAAATTGCAGGAAGGATGAACCTTTGATCCCTCCCCACCATCTCAGATTAGAATAAAATTATGATAGTTGCCACTCATGATAAATGACGTACAGGGAACACTAGATAAGTGATAAATTACTCCATTTTGCTGAACAGCAATTTAAATTCATTTCTAAAATGGCTAGACCATGCAATTTCCTCACTAATTTTAATTTCCTTTTATTTAATCACACAGAGCATGAAGTTCAGAAGCAAATTTGCAATTGGGGAGGGAGAGGAAAGCAAACAGGAGTTTTTAGGAATGATGCTATCTTAGTGTACACTAGATACTAAACTGTTAAAAGGTGAATATAAATGAACCTTTTTCCAATTAACAATGGTATCATAAATAAGTATCTTAGATAGTCTTGCATTTTATGTCTTAGTGATAATGTGTTTTCTATAATTATTCAAAGCCCCGGAGTCTGACAACACAATCAGGTATTTTTGCTAAATTAAGAATAAACTGCAAAATGTCAAACACTCATATCACCTCTACATTCACAGAAGAAACTGCTTTTACTCAGACTTACTGTTGCCTTAAAACTAAATTACAAATTCTGATAAGAGCAGAGCTGCACTAGAGCAAGAAATAAACACAGGCTTCAGTTTCTCTGCCACGGTAAAACCTATGCTGGACAACTTACCAGAGGCCTTTCTTTGGCCTCAAGATTCTCACTGACTTTACAGCTGAACTGCAAAATACAGATTTTCAGCTTTCAAAGGATGAGAAGCACAGAGACTTTCAATATCAGATTGATTACAGAATTGATAGGAAAGCTGACATTGCAATAATAAAAATGTTTTTAATTTTACTTTCTCCAAAAACTATGTAAGTTCTACAAAGGGGAGTTTTAGGATGACTCTGGTTTGAAAGATGAAACAGGAAAAGAAAAATCCTCCTCCCCATCCTGGGCTGCCTCTCTTCTGCCTGCACCTCACAAGGGAGAGCTGTAAAAAAACCAAATGCATTTGTTCTTGTGAAAACTGAAAGCAGTCTGTGTCCTGGATAAAAATCCATTTCCTGGACATTTCCTTGGAAAAAGCAGTACCACCTTACTACTTGCTGAGGGTTTCCAAATGACTTGCATTAATTTTTTGTTGTTCTAAGTAAAAATGAGGATTAGGAGAGGAAGAAAAATTGTTATGACTTTGTTGGTGTTATATTTAAACACACATTTCAAATGAAAGAACAAGGAAGGAAACAGTCCGGAACTAACACATTAGATGAATTCATCATATGTAGAAAGAGTTAACTAGTCAAATGCTCCAACAAGGAGCAGTTACAATGCTAGTAAGAAACTTCTGAAACATCAGCAGGATACCTCTCTTATGGCACCACACAGCAGTACAGAATTAGTGCAGCATGTCCTGGGGTTTGAGTGCAATAAAATACAACAAGCAATTTTCTAGACCTAATTAACTCCTGTTAAAATAAGCCCTTTGCAACTGTAAGCATTCCAGAGATGCAGAGGGAATGCCACTGCAAAGGTGTTATGTGTGTGGTGAGGCACTGGTTTTGCACTTGTATCAGAGAGGTACTACAGGAATATATAGCATTTGCCTTACTAATAAGAACTACAGTATGGTTTTGAAAAAAAGTAAAACAAAACAGACACCTTCTGGGGAATATTATACACACCTCTTTTTTTTTTTTTTTTTCAATCTGTCCTAAGATTGTATGATTGAAGGAATGTCTACATGTAAACATTTGGGGAAAATCTGTTGGATTTCTGCATTAATCTTCAAAACATGTTTGGAAGAAGCTATTTATAACTTTTAGTCTTCCTAAAAATATGGGAAACTAATTTGCAGACAATTGTTTTATCATATCTTCCAGCATGTTGAGGAGACTGCTACGTAATAAAGTTTTTTAACATGTAAAATAAAGAAATATCTTTCCAAGCTACTGAATATATGAGGAATACATTCCATGAAAGAATCTTAAAGCAACAAAGGGGACTTGAGAAGCTGAAGTCTTAACTGAAGCAATCTGCTGTTTAAAATAGTGACCTGAAACCTGCTAATGGCCTACTGCTACACTAGAAATATTTGATCTAAACAAGTAATCCTTAATCCCATTCCAACCCTTTCCTTTCGAGTAAAGTTAAAAGAATTACTATGTCAGCTACAAATTGCAAAAAAACTTTTTCTACTAATTAAATCCTGGATATATAAGAACCTCAAAACTTTTCAAAGACAGGCAGACCATGAGCCAGAAACATTGTTGAGCTCTATTATCTTAAAGTTCAGCCCAAACTGTTTTTTAACATAAGGCTGCATATGAGAAGTAGCAAGAGGAACACCATGCCTTCTTCTGGTGTATTAGACATTGGATGTTTTTGGCATCTCAGAATTACCTTCAGCCACCGTTAGTGGTCAAGAGTCCAAATGAACTATAGAATCAGAAACGTTGTTATAAAAACGAAAGTGAGAGTTATGGGAAATCCAATATAAATGTAAAATTTTAAGAAGGAGTTTTTTTCTTTCAAAAGAGAACAAATACAGAAGAATTTCTCATTTACTGAGCAAAAGAATATTGCCATTTTAAATTGGTTTGACTAATTGGTACTAAACTCTAATATCTAATAAACATCTGTAAAAATTTGTCCAAATATTGAATTGATTAATCATCCCTATAATGACTAATAATATTTTTCCTTTACAAATGTTACTGATAGACAAACCATTAAGGACAACAAAACTTTAAGGGATGAGCAAGACCTTTAGTGAATTGGGCTAAGAACAGACAACACTCTTCTCTGGAAAGAATCTACTATGTAAAATTGAAAGAGGGAGAAAAAAGTGTGTATTTTAAAATGGAGGCAAATTAAAAATCTGCCTATTTTATTTGTATAACAGAAATTTAGTTACTAGTAACTATTTGTATAACAGAAATTCTTGTTAAGGTCATGGCCATAAAGACAGCTGGACAGCCTCTACAGAGGAAAAACACCCATAGGTATTCACAGAGAACTGTAGTCACCTGCATATGTATTGTAGGAAATATTCAAGGGCAAATCCAGAGCACTGTTACATAATCATGAAACGATTATTGAAAAATTCAGATGAAACACTCAAAGGCATTTACAACATACATAAAACTTTGAGAGTTATGATAGTGCTGTTACAATCTCTTAAGGCTAGAAACAGTTTGACCTATTACTATTTTTTTTACTGTTCCTTCAATGCTTCTCTCCACACCTGTCTTCCATGTGTTTAAATTTTTCTCCTTCAGAGACCTTTTTTATTGCACTGTACTTCCTGCTGAGAGGCAAAGGTAGGCTAAGGCATATGCCTGTCAGTGTTCTCGCTAATCAGCAGCCACTGGAAATCCCCAATCACACCTGAAGATCAGAATAAACTCTAATAATAAAAATCCCCACACTTCTATTTGTATTTTGTGTGTAGCAGTAAGATAAAAATAATATAGAAGTAGGGACATATTAAGAATATGGGGAAAGACAAACTGAATTCAAACTAATTTAACACATTCTGGAAAAGGTACTAAAGCCCCATGAAATCTATAGAGGTCTGACAAATGATATCATACACTGATGTATTGTAGCTATTTTTTTCCTGTCTGTCATTATTGTTGGTTATTAAATTAACACTTTCCAGGATGATAAATAAAATAAAAAACAAACAAAAACACAAACAAACAAACAAAAACACAAACAAACAAACAAAAAAAGAATAAAAAACCCCACAGAATTACAATTATTTTCGTAATGGTTTGACAGGATAGAACTGTTTTTCATAACCCTTCTTCTCTCTACCCTCCATCAAAATTTAGGTCATGATATTTCAGAAGACAAGAGTTGTTTGGTAAAGAGCACTGTACATGTAAGCAAGAACCCATGTCTGGAGAATATAATACCAGGGTTTTGTGTAAATAACAACAATAGATGTTCAGATAGTAATTTCACATGTGGCAGTCTCAGAATCTGGGTTTATCTGACTGAAAGTTTTTTTGCTAGTAAGCACAGACAGCTATCAATGCAATTGACATTAAGTTATAAAGTAGGAGAGAGCAGCTACATAACGATCAGTTCTAGGAAAAAAGTACTGCTTAAATAAATGCTCTAATCTCAGTCATTGCCACTGCAAAGCCACTTCATGAAACAAACTTGCTTATGAAGGTTCTGATTTGGTAGCATGAAAAAGCTTCTTGAACACATAGCAAGACATCAACGAAATATTGAAGCTCTTAAACCTATTCCCCCACACTTTTTTCCATCTCTAAAGCTTAACCGTATAACATTCAGTTGCTACATTAACAAGTTTCATGTAACAACTCAAAGTTTACCTATATTAAACAATCTAATACTTACCATCACTTCACAGAAAAGGTCAGGTTTGAAGGAAACACAGTGAGTCATCTGGTCAAACCTCCCTGCTCAGGCAGGGTCATCTGACAGCACATGGCACAGGACTGCATCCAGACAGTTGCTCATTATCTACAACCTTTTTGGGCAATTTGTTCCAGTGCATGGTCACGTGTACAATAAAGATGTTCTTCCTCATATTTACGTGCAAGTTTCTGTGCATCAGTTTCTGCCTGTTGCCTCTTTGTCAGTGGGTTGGCCCCACTGAGGAGAGCCTGACTCCATCCTATTGACACCCACACTTTGGATATTTATGCACATTAATATGGTCCCCTCTCAGTCACCTCTTCTTGAGGCAGAACAGGCCCAGTTCCCTCAGCTTTTCCTCATCAGAGAGATTCTCCAGACCCTTGACCAGCTTAGTAGGTCTCTGCCAGACCTGTACCAAGAACAACACATCTTGCACTGTGGAGCCCAGAACTGGACACGACATTCCAAATGTGGCCTCACCAAGGCTGATCACCTCCCTCAATCTTCTGGCAACGCTCTTTCTAACAGACATCACGATCCTATTGGCCTTCTTGGTCACACTGACGGCTCATGGACAGTCTGTTGTCTACCAGGACCCTCTGGGTCCTTCTCTATGGAATTTCTTATTCTTCTTTTCAATGCATATCAGGACTTAACAACATGTACTGTTTAACAGTGTTCAAAAGAGTTCAAAAATACTACCAGTATGCTAGAAAAAGCTAAGCCTTACAAGACCTACCCTTCATACTAGTTTTTCTTTTAAATGAGACTTCCAAAAAGTGATAATCAAGTTTCTTGGTCTGACCATAGTTTTAAAGTTGTATTTAGCAATGTGCACTGATTTATTTTCAGCTATGAATATAAGAAGACAGCTATATGTAGATTTAACTTTAAATTACCATTTTAGGCATGTATTGTAAAATTATAAAAGATTTCTAACGATCACAAAGTAGTCTTATCAAATCTGAGAAAACCCAATGAAATTTCTGGCAAAATAATCAGTATTATATATGTTACACATTTAGCTTTTTGAAGACTGACTAGCTCCTTCTCCATTAATTCAGTATTACCTCCTGATCCTTATTTTTTCAGAAGTCATAAGTCTTTGAAAGTGCTTGATAAGGAGGCCTTCCTACTGAGATTACCAATAGTCTTTTTATAGAAGCCTGCAGGAACACTGTAAAAGCAAAAGAAGATTAGTAGAGTATAAAAATAATTGGACTCTAGTGCCGTATTGATATTTTACAGGAAAGATTTGCTGTCATGTCTGGGCAAAGTTATCTGCTGGCAAATTCCACTGAAGACAGCATATTTGCACCACTAATACTTTATTCTGTTCTTTATGCAATAAATATGTCTAAGAAGCTGAGATACTTACAGTGCCATAGATAATTTGACATATTTGCATCATTGCACGCATCTAACATAAAATTTAGGAACTCATTTCTCAGGTTATGAAAAGGGTAGAAAAAAGCGTAGATAGAAAAAGTGACATTGTCAGAGATACAGACTCATTTTAGAAACACTAGATATTAAGACATAAGATATTAAGACTTCTTCAGGAACCTGTCTAAAATAACTACTTAATGTATTTCAATATTTATTATTACTACATAGTAGCTTAGTATCATTTGCAGCCTCATGCCCTACAGATGCAAGGAAAAAAACAACATTGTAATCATACAAAGAACACTTTACATAAACTCAACTGAAGGGGAAAAAAAAAAAAAAACAAACAAACAAAAAACAACCAAACATATAAATGATAATCAAAAGAGAAAAGGTGAGATACTCTACTGACAAGCATACTATGTAAGTCTCAGGTTTTCCTACCCTTTTTTAATAATCTAATCTGCATTCAGAGTCTAAAGTTTCTTTACATATCAAGGCATACTGGGTTCACCACAGCTGCTGGTACTCCCATAAGCTGTCAACTGGAGGGGGCAGGGATAGAGGCAATGGAGTCTGTATCCTTGCACCAAATGTTTTGGCAACTTACATCTATTTTCTACAAATTTCTATCTCCTAACCAATGAGGGGGAAAATGCAAGACTGAAGCCTGTGTCAACAACAGCAGGAGCCACAGGCTGGCTCCTCCTGCACAGCTTGAGCATGACTGCTGGTCCCACACAAAACTACACAGGAGTCAGGAATATAACTGGATTGATTATTCACACACAAATACTGCAGTGTAGAGAAAAAAAATATGCAAACTCTCAGAGTAATTAGACCTTTCCTTTCCTCAGACAAAACCAAGATTTTATTTTTCCCCTACAGTATAAAGTAACAAAGTTTGCTTCAAATCATAAGTTGAACTCCAATGCTCTTACTAGCAGCCTTCATTTTTCCCCTCCATCTGTGCATCATAGGTCTCCTGTAATTACCTATCAGCTGTTTAGACATACAGCCCCGTAGGCTGGTTAGGTTTGACATTTATTACATTAGGAAAATGCCACGGTACAGTAGCCAGAGTGACAGTATCAATATACAGAAAATGTTTGCACTATGAGTTCCATAAGCTAACAATTCAACCTTCTTCTACAACCCTTGAGTTTCTTTGTATTGCTAAATACAGTTTTGCTTTTCTAAAGTTCCTCTCCATTTTATAGCACCCTGAGGATAAGTAAAGCTCTTTACACACAATATGCAAGACATTTGATTCTGAATACATGTCATTAGACTTCTAAAGCTTTTTGATTACTACTCTGGATACCTTCAGATTAATTGAAATTGAATTCTTGACAAAACAAAACCATTTATCACAGAAACATCAGGTCAGTTATCTAGTTCATGAAATTATTTAAACCTTTCTGAACTTTCAGGGAAGAAAGGGAATTACTGCATGTTTCAATAAATCATTCTGTAATTGTTATCTATATGTCTCCCCAAAGCTTCTACTCCCTATAAATTTCCTAAGAGTTTTGATTGCAAGCCCTATAGCATTCATTTCCAAAACTAGTAGGAAGCTGTGCTCAAAACATATTAGAATTCCACCCATCAGTACATTCCTGAGGTAATATATCATCACATAGTTCAAATGAGATACTGTTACAATTGTAAATGGTTTAAAATTAAAGGTACAATGCATCATTAAGAATTCCGCTTAATTGCCATTAAAGAAGAAATTTGCAGACTATTAGTCCATTTTTTCTTAATTCTCTTCTTCCTAAGTTCGTTTTCATTGGATTCCTAAACTGAAATGTAGAGGTAAAACACAATTTAAATGCATCATAATTTTATTATTCAAAGATTATTTGTTTGTACATTAGTCTGTGACTATGGAGACAATATACACATAAATTATTTCCGTTTCATAAGTGAAAGCAGGCAACACTGACCAGTCTGGTCATGTTTGATGTATCCAAGGGCAGCTCCTGCAGCTTTTGTTTTTACTGCTACATGCCTCTCAGTTATTTCCCTACTCCCTGAATACTAAGTTAATAAGCAATTTTTCCATACAAGAAACACAGACTGATTTGGGCAGCTTCAGGATCCTCATTTTTTCTATCCTAATCTTCCACTTTTTGATCCTCTTTGTGCAATCACAAACAAAAGCTGAAGAGCAGCCTGCACTGGCTCCTCAGGAAACTGTAATTCAAGTAGAGAACTTTTCTTCACCCATCCAGTTGAGGTTCTTTTCTCAAGTGGATGCCTATAATAGGAAATAATCCATTAAATGACTAAATCCATTTACCTCTCTAACAGCAATGAACTGTTTCAGAAGAAAGGAAATGTGCAATTAAAAATTCCTGAGTTTACAGGAATTTACCATGCATTTCCAAATTGATTTCAAGACAAGTTGCATCTTGACCCGTTTCTGATGATGCAATAATCAGCATCTAGATATTTCTCCCCAGTAAGTGAGTAGTGCTAGGACAAGATAACACAACATTACTTGGCTTGTCTCAAGGGTCATAAAAGGACGTTAAATTTTCCTCTTAATGTCATCAGCATTTAAAGTCTGGTATAATGTTTGAAAAAGCACTCTCTGATTTTCTTAACACTCCAGTAATTTTGCAGAGTACCACCTCCCTACAGCAGAGTAACTTTCACCTGACCTGCTAGATCCTGTGCTTACTCACTCCAGTCTAGCATTTTGTATTTTTCCTATTGTCACAGCTGACCATGGACAATGATATATGAACCAAACAAACCCCAAGTCCCCAAGTGGGTAGATGCAGGATAATTCTGTGTTTTGTCTCCTATACACCCACAGCTTTCTCTCATAAAACAAGCTGCAGTTTGAGTAGTGACCCAATTTTTGATGTATCTTTTATTGTCAGAACAAAACTAATTATGAACAGCTCCCAACAAAGCTAAATATTTTTCACATTTTTCTTAAAACACCCGCCCATTTCTCATACATTTAAATTTAATTCAGTCTCTGTAGACCTCCCAGTGTCTTGAATGTACACAGATGAATGCAGAAAGATTAAACATTTTCTTACTGTGACCTACAACAATGTGCTGAAACTTTAATTATTATGTTAATTCAGGCACTGGGCCCAGTGGATTTATTATATCCCAGAAGCTAATATAATCTACTCTGAAATGAGATGTAGGCATTAACTGTATCCAAGTATTTTGTCTACAAATATTTAGCCAGTGTAACTAATGGCTACACATTAAAAATATTCTTTAAACCTAATT
>VXAU01002513.1:36777-61463 GCA_013399695.1 Formicarius rufipectus | reverse complement strand
TTTAAACCTAATTTTAATTTTGAGGTTTTCTCCTCAAGTAGATGAACAGTTCCTCAGAAAGAAACTGAAAGTGTAGTTGCTTGCAGGAACAAAAGCTTGTATCTCAACCAATCATTATCATCTCCAAATCCCAGCCTTTTGAAGCAAGACTGGTATTTATTAAGTAAAAAGAAAAATGAAAAACAAAATCTTTATTATACTTGTCAGGACTCCCAGTCTCATCCATATATACACCATCATTGGGTAACAGTTGGGGAAAAGAAAACCAGCCAAAAACTTTTTTTTTTTTTTCTTTTATGCTGCAGGACAGGATCAGGCACTGTCCACACTCTATTCGAACAAAAATATCCAATCCCAAAATAGTGCATTTGGAAAAAAGATGGCTTATTATTAAAGACAAGAAATTTCCCAAGTCTTGATGATTTAAAGGACCAGCACTGGAAGAAATATCAGGCACTGAAAATTAAGGTATGACCTTTTCCCTAACAGACTTTACAAGTGTTTCTGATCAGCTATCCCTCACATCAAATTCTTAGACCCAGTTTTGTATCATTAGCCTAGAAGAAATGCTTACTGAGGTTTTTTTATTATCCTGAGGCTTAGCCAATATTTTTCTTATTTGCCATTAGCAACATGATTTACTAAACTGAAACTCTAATTTTAAATAATTTAGAAGATTAAAAAGAAAGGTGAAGAAACTTGATGGGGTGAACTTGCCAGACACTGGTAAAACCAGTGAAACTTTGCTGACTACCCAAAGCCATTTAAGACAATGGAGCAGGACGTAGCATATACAGACTTAGTTTTCCTTTATTTGTTATAACAGAGTATTTTCTAATAAAGTACCTCAAAATCATCTGTGTTGTAATTAGAAACAATGTGTCTTTCATTAAGGAAAACTTAAAAAATGTTTAATATAATAAAGGCAAGCAGGAATTAATGAAAGTTTTCAGGCTTTATACTGCCAAGCCAGAGATTTTATGTGCTCATTTTTGATCATACATTTTAATTGCTTATTACTGCTTGTGTTGATAACCATCACAAAGACAATTCCGTAATTACCTGATATAAATCTTTATATTCTGAATAGACAAAATAAACCACAAAGGAATTCCATAATCAATATTTTCTCAAGTTGATGTAAATAAGTAATCCTGATATTAAAGACCACAAAATAGCTCAAGTATATCTTTATATTATTTTTAAGCAATGAGCTCACAAGAATGCTTATTGCACTACATTCAACATTTTTGCCCAACAAAACTCCACATTCAAAGAATTCTTACATAATTCTACTCTACTCTTGCATACTCCTAAAAATCTGTTCAGAGCAGAGGCTACAAATCACTCACATGAAAAAAAGAGTTTTATTTAAATACAGCTCTAATACAAACCTGTTGTTGTGTTAGTTTGGGGTTTTTGTGTGTATGTGTTTTTGTTTGGTTGGATTTTTTGGGTTTTTTTGTTTTTGTTTTTTTTGTCCCCCTTAAATTCTGTAAGATATGAACTGGATCATACTACAAGGATAACATTTGAAATTTACAGAACCTTTACAGCTTAATTTATTATCTGAATGAAATGCAATTCCCATTTGTATATACATTAATATATGTACAAATATAGACATATATTTATACTTGTTTCATAACCAGGAAATACTTTCTTAATATATTTTCATTAAATCAGTTGCTTCCTCTCCATTAGAGTAATTTTTCCAGAAGCCTAACTAAAAAAAAAACAAAACCAAAAAAAGCAAACACCAAAAACAACCCAAAAAAACCCACTGAAACCATTTTTAAATAGCTTTTTTTAAAATCACAAGCTCATCTGGTAAACTATAGCTATTTTTTTTCTTCTTGCTCAAAACCAAACACATTTTTTTAATAATGAAAAAAAAAAAAAGAAAAACAAAACCCACTCTTTTTCTACAGCTGAAGAGAGTTCAAAGTTACCATGGTAACAGAACAAAAAGTCAAAGACTTGCTGCTAAAGGCCTTTATAGTATATAAAAGGTACATTCAGCAAGAGATATTGGAAAATCTTTTATGGTTATTTTAAATACACAGAACTAGGAAATTCAGTGATTATTATGAACAAATGTTAAAAGTAGATGCCTTTGTTATTTTTGCAGTAAGGTGCAAAAAGGCTCGTCAATTAAAAGTCAGCTACTCTAAGTTGCATTGGATACCAGAAAACATGTTATTCTATGAAACTTGCTGTACTAAATTTTCTTAGCTAAGTATTTTGCAGCCATAAAAAAAAATAATTTCAGCTAAGTATTCATTATACCTCAAATGAAGCAACTCAACTAATTTCTTCCCCTGACAACTTAATGCAGCAAGTTAGCAAAAAACTAGCTGTGCCATTAGATGTGTGAGAAAATACAGCCCTGCTTTAATGTCGCTGTGTGTATCCCAGTGTACAGATTTCACAGGTAACAGATAACTAGCCATCATTACTTGAGGGTTGCTATCATATGACCACATATGATTCTAAATGAAGAGAGGGTCAAATCAGACTCTTTGGATACGAGCTTAATACTTTTAGTGATCTATTAGTGATATAAAATGACTAGAACAGAGAGAAATGCAAAATAAATTTCATTCATGGAAACTACTGTTCAAAAAGAAATGAATCATTCTGGAAGCAAGTAACTAATTTCCTATCATATATTCAAAGAAAACAGAGTCTCATTTTATTTTTCTTAACTGTATAATCTCAAAAACCCCCCACATACTTCTAATTTCTTCTTGTAAGGTGTACTAGAGTCTTAGTGGATTTCTGTATCAACTATAACCAACTTAAAATAATTTACTGGACAGTATTGTACTCAAGAGTTCTCAAGAGTCAGATCCCTAACTTACATTGGCATACCCAGGGCTAGGGATGCCAACTTTCACATGGGGTTGTGATATTCAGCCTAACTGCTGTCTTAATGTTCTTAACCATTCCTTGTGGCTGATACATTGTGTTATTCTACTCTGTTCAAGGCAGTAGCTGAACAATTCAGTCTCTTGAAATGAAGACAGGATAAAATTCGGTTAGACACATTTACTGTGAAATTTACCTAGACCATTAACCAGCAAAGAAGGCATGAACAACTTCACTCTGTCCTTCACTACACATGCTTTTATTTTTTCTGCCTTTCAACTAGCTGTATAAATAGTTCTCACTCATTTACCCAGTCGTGCTACAGGATGCCAAAGTCTGCAAAGTCATTCAGGAAATTTCAATTATAAACAAATAACTGGCTCAGAGAAAAAAAATCCCACACTGGTATGCTTGTCATGAGTTTTATGGGGTTTTTTTAAAATAATCACTGCTTCCACACAACATCTCATCAGTCACTGCATTTCACATACAGGCCTTGCAAATTTACACCTTGTATTAGGATGGACCCCAGGGCACTCCACTAATTTTTTTAGGGTTGTACTTTAAAAGACATCAAGTATATTGTCATAAGTCTTTCACTGAAGTCATGTAGAGATGAAAAGATGCTCATTTTTGCCTATACTTTAAAAAGTCCTTTGTATTTTTGGTCTTAGCTTTAAGATATTTCAGATTTGTATGGCCGTAGTGTCCAGTGCTTGCAGTGACATGCACACACATGCCATCTCACCTAAGCAAAGGCTCTGAATTTTGCTGTCAGTCACCCTGTGGCACCTGAGTTACATTTTAAGTATGTGAACATTAATGCAGACCTTGCTTCAAAGTATTAGTGTAGATTTGTCTCCTTGCTGAGCAGACAGATGTGGAATACTAACTGCAAGGACATTCCAGTCCTTGCTGTAGAACAACCTTGCATGGACAAACTTTTATATGTTAATATTTTGAAGATGCAAGGTAGATTTATTCACTCTATTACCTGGAATAATACATTTAAGAACGTGTGAACGATGTTAGTCCAAGTACAGGGTGCTGCATTCTGGGTCTGAGCAATCCTAGACATGAGTACAGACAGAAGCCACTGAGAGCAGCCCTGCAAAGAAGCACTTTGGTGTTCCAGTGGATGAGAAGCTAGACACAAGTGGGCAAAGCGGACTCACAGCCCAGAAAACCAACTGTGTTCTGGGTTGCATTAAGTGAAGTATGGCCAGCAGGTTGAGGGAAGTCATTCTGACCCTCTAGTCTGCCCTTGTGAGACCCCATCTGGTGTACTGCATCCAGCTCTGGGATCCTTACCACAAGAAGGATGTGGACTTGTTGGAGGGTGTCCAGAGCAGAGCCATGAAGATGATCAAAGGGCTGGGGCACCTCTCCAGTGAAGAAACGATTAGAGAGTAGGGGCTGTTCAGCTCAGAGAAGAGAAGGTTCAGGGAGACCATAGAGCACTTTTCAGTACCAAAAGGGGGTTTATAAAGAGAGGGAGAGTGACTTTTTACATGGGCAGATAGTGAAAGGACAAGGCAGCATGGTCTTAAACTAAAAGAGGAGGGTTTTGTATTAGATATGAGGAAGAATTCCTTTACTGTAAGGGTGGTGAGGCACTGGAACAGGCTGCCTCATCCCTGGATGTGTTCAAGATTAGACTGGATGAAGCTTTGAAAAACCTGGTCTAGTGGGTGGCATCCTGACCCAAAACAGAGGGGTTGAAACTAGATCATCTTCAAGGTCCCTTCCAACACAAACTGTTCTATGACTTTAGGTTTTGGTAATTTATCAATCCTGAAATAGTTAACCTCTAGGGATTTTAGTATTTCTTTTTACATTATGTTATAACTAGCTAATACAAGAGCAGATGGGAACATACTGAGGGGGCAGTTTATGTGTCACAGCACATCTTGTGGTTCCATTTACTTAATAATCCAGACTTAGGACCCATCTGGACCTCTTAGAGCCACACTTTACAGTCCATGTCCCCAGATTTACTTCCCCCATACATGGTATGAGGGTCAAGAGATGGCACATGCCTAGTTCTCACCCAGCATGGAGTTAAAATAGGACTGAATCACCCATCTAAACCCAGTTGTTGAGAAATATTTCCAGACCTCAAAGTTTAGACATCAAGTCCAGAGCTTATCTGTAAAATATTAGTCATACGAAAATAATTTTTCTGATACTTTCTACTGTCTTCCCTGCCAACAGCCTGAGATACCCTACACATAGTAAATGCAGTAAACTTAAGAACCAAATTCAACCGTGTAATTTATTCTTAGCACTTTGCATTTCACTTAGATTTGAAAATGACAAGCTGTTGGTCCAATTTTTGTCAACATGTTTTTAATTTGTTCTGAATTTATGACAATTAAAGCTCACTGTTGCTTTTAAAATGAAGTTACGGAATTTGCCTTAATTTGTTTTCATTGCTCAGCAATATGTGCATTTTAATTCACCATGGAAATATTCCATCCTCTCTGCTTTCTGCAGGAAAGACACTACCATCAATGCTATCATCATTTTTTTTCCTGAGAAGCTTATTGACTAAAAAATAGACCAAAAACACCTCTTGGGAATGCTGGCCATGTTCCACATTTGACTGACTCCATCTGTATTTTAACTGACTCAAAGAATCCAGTGCATTCTAAATTCTTTGGGGGAAAAAAAGGAAAAAAACAAAGGAGAAAAAAAAAAAAAGGGGAGGAGGAAAGAAATATCACACTATAGCACTGATTTTGGTGGGGGATTTTGTTTGGTTTTTTTCCTCCCTGTGTCTGCAGTTGCAGTTTTGCTTTTAGGGAAATAACATCTATTATTCATTATTCTAGATCCATATACAGCACAAAAAAAAGTAAGAGATATAATTCACTTAAAAGCTGAGACACTGCCCAAAAATTAACTGGCACGTAAACTATTCTGGGGACAGGGAGAAGAGGGTTGAAGTACAACAGTCACCCTAATGAAGAAATAATTTTGGCAAGTTCTTAGAGCCTTAATAATAAATGACAAATTTCTATATATTAGAAGAGCAAGGTTTCACCTCATATACCTCAATCTCATTTCTCCTACCTTGCTTTCATTTTTCATCAGGAAAGTAATTTTCTCTTCACAGGTCCTCTGTGAATTCATATTGTTCATGCACCATTTCTTTCACAAATGGCTGTAGAGTGATCTATAGTTATATGAGTATCTGCAGACTACACGTCTTAACCTAAAACCTCTGCAGAATCTTCTTCCAAGAGAGTGTTTTAAAAAAAATCTGTAACGGTAGTTGAAATTAATAACCAAGAACATGGAAGTCTAGTATCAGAAGTAGAGCATGACAACCTGTTTTCTACTTAAGCTAACATGAGCCTAATAAAAAAAATTATGTACCAAGACCAATTTTTTGGTAACAATTCTAAAGCCAATTTGGTTGTGGAACATTTCCTCCCCTTCTTCAGCATTTTCTCTTTTAAAGTAGCCTTTCTATAATGTAATAATAAAACAAGAAGTAAACAACACTCTTAAAAGAATTTAGATATTATCAACAAAAATAACTTTTATGATAGGTTATTGTTTTACTAGTTTAACTATTAATAAAAAAATCCTTGCTCTCATACCCAATACAAATAATAGAGAAAGCTGAAAGAATTCTCTAGAGCCCCACTGTATATCCATACTTAAAAAACCCATTACTATAACTGAATAACGAACAGATTATGGAAAAAATTAAAATATTCATAAATTTAACTCTTAACAACTGTTGCTTACTTTTCACAGTCTATGTTCGATCAAGTTAGATGTATTTTTTTTCCCCATCAAGTAGATTCAGTGTCATTGTCCCCTGTCTGTTTTATACTAGTAAAAGGTTAACTCTACTATTACGATGATATGTGTCTCAGTTTCTATAGGCACTCTATTTACACTAAACCCATAAGATTTAACATCTTTGTGACAAACAAGTCTGTTAACTTCTTATAACTGCATACAGAGCTGGCCCAATGCAAGAGTAACAGATCCATCTGACTGCCAAAGATGCCAAAAGTTCAATGAATGGTTCATATTCTTCAGCAAAATTATATTCACTTAACAGCTAGTTTATAACTTCAGTCCCTAGCAAATATTCATAATCCCCTTCACCCCTCAAATCCCTCTAACCATGAAACATACTCATTAAAAGCATAATCATTTCTTTTCTGCTAGGAGTCTCATATTATATTCACATATTATAGGTCCAGCAGAGCCTTTGTAATACACTTGTAATTAAATCTCAACAATAAAAGGTGATAACACCACTTTTCTTTAAATTTTCCCTTTTGTGCTTGTATATAGAAACATAATAGTTCTTGATCATTTATCAAAGAGGACTGTGAAGTCAACAATGCATTAGTCACAGCACATATCCATATGGGGAAACCTCCTTCCCAAGAGCATTACTGCCTTTTGTTCATGCCTGTCCTGTAATTGGTGCAGTCAAGTCAGAGTAATGTGCTAGAATTCTGTTGTTCTCTTCAATGCCTCTTATCAGAGCCAGACTTTGTAATGTGTTTGAAATGTGGATTACTTGTTCAGAGAAGCAGGCCAAGTGGAAGCTGAATAACCCTGACCTTTCTGAGTTTGGAAAATCCAAACAGTAAAAAAAAAAAAAAAAAAGCATTCATGACTGAAATGGGATCTTTTAACTCTTTTCAGCTGCACATTCAGTGGTCAGAGTATGGTCTAAATTAAAAAAAAAAAGTCAGAAATTTGGTAAACAATTCTTTTGTTCAAAAATATATTGAGAAAGTTTCAAGATTTCAAAAGCAGTCATGCCACCACTGATACAAGAAAAGTCAGTAAACAATGAGGAGGAAATGCCTTCAAATTAAACATGTCTGTATGGTTTGCATCTTCATACAGTGTTACTGCCATCAATTCACCTCTGAATCATGTTTCTTTTCATAGGTTTGATGAATTTAATCTGTGGATGGCAAATCCAGTTTCCTGTCAAACAGGTTATTCTCCTAGTATACCACTTAGAACACCTTTTTTTGTTGTTACTGTAAATACTAAAACCATCTTCCAAATGCAGCTGTTAGCTACCACAGTTCAAATTCCTTATGGTATGAACCACAGTTGCGTTTGAGACTACCATTTTTGACCTGCCCACTAAACAGCTCGCAATATCCAATTCACTTCTCCAGTACTGACCTTTCTCTCAAGGAGAGCCTTTGCATAACCATCATCTTCACATTCTCTTCAGATAATTCTCCTTTACAGTGATGCACACCCACAATAAAATCAATACTTTCTAAAAGGACAGAAAATGTGAATCTGTTTTGACATGTCATCTACAAGATTTGTCAAAACTTATTTTACCATTTTTGCTGTCATCAAGAGATGTTAGTAGCATTTCAAGCAACTTGCCTACAAAAATCAGACCTAAAGTTGACAATGGTTATGCTGGGTACTGAGACTACAGCTTCATATCCTATTTATTTGTTGTCCTCTATCATATTTAAAATAGAAAAAAAGTCTCTATCTCAAAGAAATTGATACTTGCCCTTATGCATGGTAGAAAAATGGGCTCATTAATGAACTAATTAATTACCTATTAATAGAGTTTCTGGGTACTCCAACAGTACAGACAATAGCAGCATACATGGCATAATTTCATAATATCCCAAGTTAAGTATAAAACATTTTTTTAGTCTGTGTAGATAAAACCAACAGGCTTTTTACTGTCATTCACTATCCCTGTACCACTTGGCTTCACTTCCTAATTGAGACTTAATGTACTTATGTAAGGGTACTTCATTTTGTCTTTCTCCCATTTCCCTCCAGTCTGTTACCTTCTTTCACAAAGGTACTGCAGGCTTGCAAGAGCACCACTACAGTTATCTAAATCTATAAGAAACAAATTTGTTTCAGTTTTTACCCCCCAAAAGCAACCATTATCCAAAGGCTATTTTTTTTCTTTTTTTTTTTTAATTATCTGTCTGGGTTTAATTGGTTTCCTGTCACAAGCAAGATCATGTTGTATGCATTTATNTTTTTTTTTTTTAATTATCTGTCTGGGTTTAATTGGTTTCCTGTCACAAGCAAGATCATGTTGTATGCATTTATCATAACACAGTGACTTTAAGAGGTGCTGTGACATAGTATCATTTGCTCTTCCCAGTGATAATAGAATTGTTAGTCCTATTAAATACCAGTGACAATACAGAGCAATGACAATGAAAGCACAAAACTTGAGGAAAGAATTAGTTATAATTCTGAAAATCAGGCTTGTCAGCTTGTATCAAAATCTGAGTTTGGCACAGTTAGCATTTAATACCATTTCTACTCTGTCTGTATCAAACCAGAGGTAAAAAGTTTAAAAAAAAAATGTGGGACTAACAAGCATGACATGCATTATTGTCCTTGTTACTGGGTTATAACACTAGTCTGTTTCTGTGGTCTGGCAGGGGATGTCACTTCCACTTGCCACTGCTTCCAGTTACTCTGGTCTGATGAGACATGGTGCAAGATCACATGTCATATCTCTTGAATTGAAACTGTAATGCAGTGATTTAGTTAATACAGAAACAGCTTCATAAAGAAATTTTCATGTACAAGACTGCATTTTCTTGATGGTTGGAAGGAAGAGGAGGAGATCATGGACATCATACATATGTTGACAGGTTTTTCTTAAACTACGTAATACTGACATGGTTTGGTTTGAACTCTCTGCTCCATGCTCTCTCATTTGGCTAGTGCCTTCAATATAAACAAGCTAATTTTCTACATTTGCTTGGGTGTTTGAATTTAGAATACACACTTATATCACTAAAGAAAACAAAAGCAAGTTTAAAGTTGTGCTAGAGCTATTACAACATTGAAGAACTATTACCGCTTTTTAGATTAAAAAATATTTCTTTAAATAATCTTTACAAAAGTAAATACAACTGCAGTTTTTCATACTATAAAAGTCTTCCATTTTTCTAGTATCTCACAAAAAGTGTGGGTAATTCAGCTGAGCAGTACTTTGCAGGACACACCTTAGTGTAATTCCACAGCATCAAATTTTCTGCCTACACCTGTCGCATGCAGTAGCAATCTCATTTTGTAGTTGCCATAAAGTATGGAGTTCTGCTAAAACACAAGTCCACATTTCCACACCAAATTAAAGAACTACCTAGTTGTACTTTTTTAGATGCAGTTCTCCACTCCTGAAGAGTTACTTACATTCCACTAGCAGAAACTGCAGCTTGCTCAAGATTGCTTCTCTATTACCCAAACAAAACAAGATAATAGGGATGAAGAATTCAAAAGAAGACCTTTACTTCTCTCTTGGACTTCAAAGTTACACTGACCAGAATCTGTATTTGCAAAAAGTAAGGCAAATACTGTTTCAGTCACAGACACTAAGTTATATATGACTGCATCTTTTAAGGAACTTCCAACATCATTGATGGGGGAGGACAATGATGCAGTAGATGACCAAAGAGTAACTTGCTAAATATGCTTGAATGAAGAATTGTGACAATTTTGCAGGCTGTCACTTTGGTGTAACTCCTCTGTCAGAGTGCCCATCTAATGTCAGCAAAATCAGTGCTGATTTTACACTGGAAAACAGGCCAGAAACTTGAAAGTTTTAGATACATATGTCTTATCTAAAATTACTCTCAAATTGTAAAAGACTTGACCTTACAGTACCATTGATTTAAGTGCAAAAAGTTGCAAGTGCAGACATGCAAACTTCATCATCACCATGGTTAGGTTTCGCAAACAAAGATTTGGGAGGGCTCTACCCACACTTGTTTTAATATCAGCAATGCTGAGAAGAAATTACTTTCAGAGCTGGGAATATGCTGTAGTTAAGATAAAATTGCCCAGAATCATTCAAACAATTGCTTCTGTTACTTACCATGTTCTTTCTGAAAAAAAGTTGTAGTCAAACATGGCTTCACTGCATGATGCAAGGAGAAGCACAGATGTACTAAGCAAGTTTTCAACATTATTCCATTTTCAGTTGCTGTAAATTATAACTATTTAACTAGTACTCTTTATCCAAATCACTTGTATCTTTGTTTTTAAAGACACGTGGTTTATAAAATAAGAAATACATGATTTAGTTGGCTAAATAGTTTGATCTTCATATCATCATCATCATGGCTAGACTTTGCGAATGAAGATTTGGGAGGGTTTTACCCACGCTTGCTGAAAGCGCGCTGATGGCTGATAAGGCCAATGCGAGATAGGCAAGTCCAGTTGCAAAAGGAACAGCAGAAAGTCTCCGTAGGTGGCACTGTCAAGGCACGGTTCTTTCTGCATTGTCTTTTCTCCTCCAGGCTGACTCTGCATGCTGTTTCAAAGGAGACAGCAGCATTATAGACGACGTGTCTCCATGCCTCCCGATTGGAGGCCAGAGTGGACCATTGATGGTGGTCAATATGGCCAAGGCTGAGGTGTTGTTTCAGGCAGTCCTTGTATCTCTTCTTTGGGGCTCCTCTCTCGTGGCAGCCAGTGGTGAGTTCACCATAGAGCACAATCTTAGGGAGGTGGTGATCCTCCATCCTGGAGACGTGCCCTGCCCAGCACAGCTGCGTTCTCAGCAGCATGGCCTCGATACTGGTGACCTCTGCCTGTTCCAGAACCGACACATTAGTCACGTAATCAGACCAGTGGATGTTCAGGATTGTACAGAGGCAGAGCTGGTGGAAGCGTTCAAGGAGTGGTGGTGGCGGTAGATGACCCAAGATTCAGACGCATAGAGAAGAGTACACAGTACGATGGCTCTGTAGACACTGATCTTTGTACTTTTCTTCAGGTGTTTATTGCACCAGACTCTTTCATGGAGTGTTCCAAAAGCTCTGTATGCCTTTGCTTTTGTATGCTTTTGACACTGTGAGCAAAAAAGGCCTGTGGCAGATCTTGGAATGATTAGGATGTCCTCCCAAATTCCTCAAAATGATCATCTTGTTACATGAGGATCAGTGCAGCCAAGTCAGATATGGTGATGCTCTCTCTGAGCCCTTTCCAGTAACCAATGGTGTGAAACAAGGTTGTGTTCTCGCACCAACTTTATTCACAATCTTCTTCAACATGATGCTCCAAAGGACCACGGCAGATCCCAGTGAAGAAAAAAATGGCATCTACATCCGATATTGTACCAATGGAAGCCTCTTCAACCTAAGGAGGCTGAAGGCCCACACTAAGACTTTAAACCACCTTGTCCGCGAGCTGCTTTTTGCTGACATGCAAACTTACCACTTAACCAGTAGACATCAGAAACATTTTTTCTTTCATCCTGTACTTACACATTCTATAAGGTAAATGCAGTGCTGATGAATTAACATTTTTAGATGTCTTGCACTTGAAAGCTTCCTAACAAGGGTATTTTTATTCTATGTTATCATGAACGTTCTTACCACACGCATGTTCAACTACTTAGAGACTGGACTAAGGAGTTAACTGCAAAAGTTACATTTTCAAACATGGAACATGTTGAGAATCTCAAATCACTGTACACTGACAAACATGCCAACAGCATAATTTGATCTTCACAGTTTACAGAAAAATAGGCTTGCATTCTCTACATGACAGTTTCATATGCCTTTGATACTTCAGATACTGTTTTCCCCTAATTTAATAACACTTATTATTAATATATATTAACAATAAGTTGTATTTGTACTTTTATCTAATGATACAAAAGTGTGCATACTAAGTATCCCCAGTGACATCAAAGTAACCAGATTCAAAAAGCATCCCTTTTACCTTTCTGGTATTTGTGCCTTAGCTCCACAGACAAGAATGGTGACTATTGAACATTATCTAACTTTGGGAACTTTGTAACTGAGAGTGATCCTTAAACACTCTCGAGACAAGTACAGACACTCAAGCTGACTCTCCTTCTTTTGAGGAAAGTTTAAACAATTTCTACACCAAAGAGTTCAGAGATGGAAGTCTCAGAGCTGAAAAAAAATAACTACTTAAAAGCTGCCATTGGTGAAACATGAGTGGAGATGGGATGGAAAGATCATTTAAGTCATTAAGAACATGGTCTCTTGCTATCACTACACAAAATGTTTAAGCAGAGGGGCAAAAGGTATTAATTTCTTTTGGACAGCATCAAGATAACTACACTTAGTATGCTAACAATTCTGACTAGGTTTTAGGTAGGACTCTAAAACTTGCTGTGTTTTCAAGTGCTGAAAAATGTTTCGGCGGGGCTGCAGTTCTCATTTCAGAAAAAAAAGAGATTTGTTCTCCAAAATTATTCCTTTAATTTTCAGTGATCCATACTGTATAGATGAGTTCATTTAAAACAGTCTTCATAGTAAACAGGAATTTGTATTGGTTATTGCAGCTCTACAATTAAACACTAAAATCTCTATGATGCTGTAATAGCAAGTTAGATGAGGAATTGTACTTGTTTAAGAAGCTCTAGCTTTCTCTAGCATCAATATTTGATACTGTATTTAGGTAAGATTATTCTAGCATTCTTAACAACAGCAGCTACTCTCTGGTCTCAAAAGTAATGATATACACTTAATGTTACTCATGTTCCAGTCAGATTCCAATGAACAAGAGACAAACCAGATGCAGTGGCTCAGACCAGGGCATCCTAACTCCTTGATATCTCACAAAGGCTCTCCCAGATACTCAAGGAAGATCAGTGAGCCTATCTTACAGTTCCATGCTCGTACTCTTCCAGACACCCAACTAATTAGATCAGGGAACTTTCAAGTTTCAGTGGTCATTTAGGATCTCAGTTGAAATCTGCTATGAGCAGTTGATACAGGTAGCCTGAACTTTACACAACTCCTTGCATCACCAAAGCCCTTCAGCAAAAATTCCCTCAAATCTGCTGATGCATGAAGAGGTAACACTTGTCTTTTCTTAACCACACTGTTTGATGTTCTTTTTTTCGGTGTGTTGAGAGAGTGAGCAGCCAATCCTCATCTGACATTTACATGCAGATCTTATCCTCTTCCATAGTCATCTTTTCAAGCTTGAGAAATGCTCTTCAGCTCTCAAGCAGAAGCCAATAAATTTGTCTTTAGAAGAACGGAGTTCACCTTACCATTAACAAGCAATAATATCATGAAAAGGTTTGTTACCATGTCAAATTTTATCCAAATCATCAGTACATACACACTTCTTTGTCCCAACCCCCAGACACTCCTCCAGAACTTCAGGAAACTGAAACTGTAAGGCTGTTTCAGTTTGATTAAAACTACTGACAAATTCTCATAGGGTTTCTAAAAAATGCACCATACTCTGGTTTTCCGAGTGTAGTTTTCATTACATTGCAAGTTTCTTTCAGCTACATCAACAACAGAACGGTAGGGAAGGATTTCCCCAACAGGTGTCCCTCCAGGCTTGTCTCAAAGGTGAATAGAGTAGAGCAATAATCTCTAATTACAGGAAATACTAGTGCTATCAGAATTACTTCTCCTTGACAATGGGGAGGGCAGGTGGAATTCCAGTTACCAGTCTTTAATCACTTGCTTTATCTCAAAGCTTTGTGTAACAACCTTGTAAAACCTCTAGAGATGTTGGGATGGTTCCAGAACTTCAACCTTATCCATCACATCTCTACACAGCTATGCTCACTGTACATTTTATTTACATTTGAAGTAAACAAAAAATGTGGCTGTATCATTAGATATTCAACAACAAAACCAAAAGACAAAAATAGTTACCTAACAAATAAGATTAAACAACACATAAATTATTTTGTTGAAAGAAGTACCTAAACTCTGGCCCTGAGAAGGCACAAAAATTACTGATTTAATACAATGCCTCTAAAAGTGCATTGCTCTTTTACAGATATGCCACTGAATCCATAAATGGGGTATTCTGCTGTGTTTCTAAAAACATTATGTCTGCTATCACAACTAACATTAGTTTACAAAACGAAAGTAGCATTACATTAATGTTACCTAGTAATGGCTTTTTCATAGTTAGTGAAACCTCTGCAAGCAACAGCTACACCCAGACCTTAAAAACCTTTCCATTACAAACTCATTCAAGAGACACTACTATCAAATACAGTTGAATATTCATGATATGATTGATTCCCATCTTGAAGTCACCTGAAAACGCTACAAACACCACAAAGTTCTTGCATGACACAAGAGAAGTAACTTCTTTTACATGAATTAAAGTTTCATAACACTATTAAATTACATCATGGAGGACTAATACATAGTCTTAAAATTATGTTGGAATACCTATTTCTTCCAAATAAGTTTTACTATTGTATCTTGCCTAGATAAGGGGGCAAATTCAAGACCTTCATCTAGACTGTACCAGAATACAGAAAGGCTAGGAAAAACATTTTTTTGTTTGTAAAGACTCCTAAAGATGACAGCAAAAGGTTCATGATTATTCAATTTAAGAGGTATTGCAAACTTAAATTACCAAAAATAATTACTGATTGGAATTTAAAACTTTTAAAGTAAAAATATGAAGAGTCAATAGAAAAGTTCCTTTTAGCAATTTTTTGCAAGGAGAAAATGCTTGGCAGAGTGTTCAGTATGTGATAGGAATATTTACTTTTACACTCATGGCCAGAACTAATTTGACATTTATTCAACACCTACATTTGCAAGCAAGAATTCTGTGTTTATGTCTCCATGATGGTTTATTACTTTTCTACAGCCAAAGTATTTTAAGAAGATTAGCCACTGAAAACAAAATTATATCTTCAGCTTTAGTATTAAAAATAAGTTCTACCAGAACATGAGTAAATTTCTCAAAAACAGTAAAATGGACAAGTTGGCTTGCTGCCCATTACAATTCCACAGCTGCTACTTGGCTAAAAACATGGGCCCCAGCTTCAGACCCTCCCTGCCTAAGGGAAAAACTGGTTTTCCAGGGCACTGTATTGGTGTTGTGTGTATCTATGTAAAATCTGGACACCTAATACTGGAAGCAATAGGTTGCTGTATACATTTCTCATTTAATACATTTAAAGAGACAAACTCAACTTCATCTGATTGAAACAAATATGTTATCAGATTTGTATGTTATTTTATATCTTGAGTTTCCTGAAAAATAAAACCAGCTAAGTACCACAAGCTAAGATACTGGTTTGTCTAACAAAGTATCAAATCTGACATCATCAGTAATTCTGAACTAAATGAAAGAGCTGAGTAATTATGAGGTGAGCTACATGCTTCAACTTGAGAGAATTTAAAAATACGGTGCAACAACTACTATAACCAAACTGTGAAATCTAGACCTCATCATTAAAACCTTCAATCTTCACAAAGTCAAGTGACATTCAGCAATACATCCTTCATCTTCCACATCACATCTCAGCATTTCCAAATAACATCTCTTAGCCGAAACAGACAGATGATAAAAACAGCCTTTTATTTCTCACCTGTGAAAATTCAACAGTTTTTACCAAAAATTTTCAAATTTGCTTTCTGTTTAGGGCAATAATTGAGCTGTTTCTCATTTTTCAATCTTGCATTCTTTGCAGGAATGCCAGTATTATTATGTAAATATCATTTTATTGTATTAATTTTTTTAAAAAAATATTTATTATATTTCTTTATATATTTTTATAGTTACTATTTTATTATATTTATAATTATGTAAAAATATGTATTATTTACATACATAAAAAGGTGCTACAACGTAATATCTAAAATATTAACTACAGACTCATTTAGAAATACTTATTTTAAAAACGTCAGTTGTTCCAGGCCTTTAAAACCCTTAATTTTATGGTAGCTTGGAACAGCTTCAAAATAAAACATAATCATCTTAAGATTAATTAAACTATGATTTCTCCCTACTAGATCTAAGTGTCTGACTACTATGAATATTGACCTTTCACCTATCCTTTCNGCTGTGTTTCTAAAAACATTATGTCTGCTATCACAACTAACATTAGTTTACAAAACGAAAGTAGCATTACATTAATGTTACCTAGTAATGGCTTTTTCATAGTGAAATCTCTGCAAGCAACAGCTACACCCAGACCTTAAAAACCTTCCCATTACAAACTCATTCAAGAGACACTGCTATCAAATACAGTTGAATATTCATGATATGATTGATTCCCATCTTGAAGTCACCTGAAAACACTAAGTTCTTGAAGTCAACTGAAACACAAAGTTCTTGCATGACACAAGAGAAATAACTTCTTTTGCATGAATTAAAGTTTCATAACACTATTAAATTACATCATGGAGGACTAATACATAGTCTTAAAATTATGTTGGAATACCTATTTCTTCCAAATAAGTTTTACTATTGTATCTTGCCTAGATAAGGGGGCAAATTCAAGACCTTCATCTAGACTGTACCAGAATACAGAAAGGCTAGGAAA
Source organism: Formicarius rufipectus (assembly GCA_013399695.1). Taxonomy (NCBI): domain Eukaryota; kingdom Metazoa; phylum Chordata; class Aves; order Passeriformes; family Formicariidae; genus Formicarius; species Formicarius rufipectus. Next base: position 44,287 of record VXAU01002513.1, on the reverse strand, counting down.
AACATTTTTTTGTTTGTAAAGACTCCTAAAGATGACAGCAAAAGGTTCATGATTATTCAATTTAAGAGGTATTGCAAACTTAAATTACCAAAAATAATTACTGATTGGAATTTAAAACTTTTAAAGTAAAAATATGAAGAGTCAATAGAAAAGTTCCTTTTAGCAATTTTTTGCAAGGAGAAAATGCTTGGCAGAGTGTTCAGTATGTGATAGGAATATTTACTTTTACACTCATGGCCAGAACTAATTTGACATTTATTCAACACCTACATTTGCAAGCAAGAATTCTGTGTTTATGTCTCCATGATGGTTTATTACTTTTCTACAGCCAAAGTATTTTAAGAAGATTAGCCACTGAAAACAAAATTATATCTTCAGCTTTAGTATTAAAAATAAGTTCTACCAGAACATGAGTAAATTTCTCAAAAACAGTAAAATGGACAAGTTGGCTTGCTGCCCATTACAATTCCACAGCTGCTACTTGGCTAAAAACATGGGCCCCAGCTTCAGACCCTCCCTGCCTAAGGGAAAAACTGGTTTTCCAGGGCACTGTATTGGTGTTGTGTGTATCTATGTAAAATCTGGACACCTAATACTGGAAGCAATAGGTTGCTGTATACATTTCTCATTTAATACATTTAAAGAGACAAACTCAACTTCATCTGATTGAAACAAATATGTTATCAGATTTGTATGTTATTTTATATCTTGAGTTTCCTGAAAAATAAAACCAGCTAAGTACCACAAGCTAAGATACTGGTTTGTCTAACAAAGTATCAAATCTGACATCATCAGTAATTCTGAACTAAATGAAAGAGCTGAGTAATTATGAGGTGAGCTACATGCTTCAACTTGAGAGAATTTAAAAATACGGTGCAACAACTACTATAACCAAACTGTGAAATCTAGACCTCATCATTAAAACCTTCAATCTTCACAAAGTCAAGTGACATTCAGCAATACATCCTTCATCTTCCACATCACATCTCAGCATTTCCAAATAACATCTCTTAGCCGAAACAGACAGATGATAAAAACAGCCTTTTATTTCTCACCTGTGAAAATTCAACAGTTTTTACCAAAAATTTTCAAATTTGCTTTCTGTTTAGGGCAATAATTGAGCTGTTTCTCATTTTTCAATCTTGCATTCTTTGCAGGAATGCCAGTATTATTATGTAAATATCATTTTATTGTATTAATTTTTTTAAAAAAATATTTATTATATTTCTTTATATATTTTTATAGTTACTATTTTATTATATTTATAATTATGTAAAAATATGTATTATTTACATATATAAAAAGGTGCTACAATGTAATATCTAAAATATTAACTACAGACTCATTTAGAAATACTTATTTTAAAAACGTCAGTTGTTCCAGGCCTTTAAAACCCTTAATTTTATGGTAGCTTGGAACAGCTTCAAAATAAAACATAATCATCTTAAGATTAATTAAACTATGATTTCTCCCTACTAGATCTAAGTGTCTGACTACTATGAATATTGACCTTTCACCTATCCTTTCCTTTATTCTTTTCTTTTTATGTTTTGTGAGCAATACTGTGCTATAATACTTTTTGTTAATAGCAGGATTATTTTCTTTCTATTTTACCCTTGTTCTCGTTTTATCTTTTTCAAGGTCAAAGTGTTCTCTAAGAAGCTGCTCTAGAGCCTTTTTTAAATGTACCAAGTACTTCTTTCCTCTTAATTCCCAGGCATGCTTAAAATACTAATCAGACTGCAAAAAGTCACAGCCTAGTTCAATCTAACACACTGAATAAAATTTACCCATCTAATAATACTTGGTTCTTGTTTATGAACCCACCACAGAACACTGATTTTGCAACCAATTATATTTGTACATAGTAACAACCAAAGATAAGGAAATAAATAAAGATTTATAGGTTATGATCTAGCTACTCAGTGCTTTCCTTAAACTAACACTCATTTCCAACAGTTTGTTCCCATATGACACAGCCTGCTTCACTTTTTACAATAATGCAGCCTCCACACATGTTCTGGATAACTTCCTGACACTTCAGTATCTCACTTTTCCACTAAGAAATTTTGTTGTAACTGCCATTATTAATATTTGAAGGCAGTAAGAATATTGCAAGAGATGGACTGTCAATTCAGCAAATTTGAAAATAATGTGGAAATAAGGGAGTCTAGTCTCTGAAATCCACCAGACCAATTCCATTAGCTCCAAAACAATCAAGATTTCCTTTCTGCAAACAGCACTCTGGCATTTCTCACATTTACCTTTTGTAAAGCTCCCTTTCAGGTGCACACTTTCAGAATATCATAGTACATCCTGAACAACAATTATCACACTCCTCTCCAACTCAGAACCATAACAATTCCAAATATAGGCTGTACATCTGCAAGAGAAGTGCAGACCCTTTATTCAGAAGTTACCACCTTAAACTTATACCCACTGTTCACTTAACTAAAAAAGTATGTTTGGGGGAGGCAGGTTGGGTGAAGGTCACTTCAGAAATAGGGACATGACACAGTGTGGTACAAACACTCATTTCTGATGTTCAAAATACATCAGATCAGAACAACATGGGAGCTGTACTTTCATTTCAAGAACCAAAATAAGGATACACTTCTTCAATCAAAAATTAATCTCCCTGCCCATAGAAATTCACTTTCATTCTACATATCTTCACCTAACTCACAGACATGAATGTAAAACCCAACATCAGCAGGGATTATTTAATTTTATGACATTTATTAAATATATATTTTCATAACTGTATCTTCATCATAGCATCTGATCAAGATAATTTTTCAGATCAAAAAAGTACAAAACTCATGTTGAACATAATCTGCCAGTACAAAACTACATCCATTTTGAGCAACTGAACACCCCTCTGCAAGTCAGTTACGTTCGTATCCTTAACAAAAACAAAACAAAACCAAACAAATAAACCCCCTCAAACCAAAAAACCGAAATTCTATCTCCTTTCAAAGAAATCTAGTATGTGAGAAGAAGGGACAGACAGAACCTCACTTAAAATTGCAGGTGGAATGCTAAAGACAAATGTAGAATGCTTCATGGCAGATGGCCTGCCTTTCAATCAGCAAAAGAAAAAACATTGATGAAAACCTTTTCAGCAGCAGCATGATATTGTTATTATGTCAACTTAACCTATAAAGCAATTTGGTAGTAAGTTTCAATAATTAAGAAGGATTTAGTACTTGTTTATTCAAGTCAGAGAGTGTTACAATGACTCTGTTTCTCAGACAGAACAGCATTTTTTAATATACAATTTTATAACTGAATCCATGACCTGGAATGATGCTGCAGTTTCATTTTTCTAAGGAAATATAATATTTCATGTGCTTGGCTTGCTTATACTCTTTGGAAAGTTACTTACAACTTATTCTGCATTTAAAATAAAGTAGAAAAAAATACACTGCCATTACTAGGGAAAAAATCACTTATTATATATTGCTTGCACAGTTTGACCTCAACCTCTCAATCAGACACAATAAGATGTTCCTGCTTGCTAAATTTTTAGAGTCTAGGACTTATTTCATTATTTTCATGAACTCTTGACATTAGTAAATGAACTGCTGCATGTTTAATACAACAGCTACATGGATTACTGCAGACCATTTTCCTATCACTTCTAAATATTAAAGATTTTATTATAAAACAAGACATAATTGTAAATCCATGGAAACTGCAGCTCAGAGCCTCATCTGACACATCTCTTGGCTAGGCATATGCATTAGCTGGTAACTATCTGATTTCATTCAAGAGTTCATATCCTTATACTTTTATCTTGAATAGTTCTGAACAACCACACAAATGGTAGACTTCAGGTTGTGTAATAAAACATGAAAGGATTTCATCAGGCCTGTAATAAAAATTGCATCATGCTTTGCATCAGTTCCATTATTTCTCTATGAACATTTCATGGCAGAACTGGGAAACCACAGTAGTGGTAACATCTGGGTGAATACCTTACCCTACTTTGCCTTTTTTCATTTTTATTCTCTTCTTCTCAGCTCACAGGCAGCCTCCCTGAGAGACACACACTCAGCTGAACACTCAAATCTCACCACAAACACTTGTCATACAGTAGTAATTTAAGACCCCATTCTACATTGTGCTAGGTATGTTCTGGCTCAGGTCCAGCCAAGCACATAATACTTAAGTACTCCTGCTAACAGCCACATGGTACTGGATTAGGATCAGCAAGCTCTGTACTAGCTTAGGTTCATCCTTCAGCTATCAATATGATGCTTAGGTACACCTCACTTTAAGTTACAAGAGATGACTTTTGTTAACTGCTATAAATTAGAAGGGGTTTTTGTTGTGTCTATTTAAGGGTCAAATGAACACAGGTATCCCCAAAATACCAGGCAGTAGAAGGATGTAGGAGAATTCATTTCTAAAGTTGAGAACACTTAACATCTTGGCACAAATCTGCATGAGCTTTCTCAGGGATTTTATCATCTCTGGTCCCTGCTCTGGGGCCTTAAGACATGTCTGCAAGAATTTATTATCTTCTCTCCTACACAGGAGTCAGCTCCTCTGGAATGCAGGGGGAGAAAATATCTAAAACTGTTTCTGGGAAAGATGCCTTCTTCCAGGCAGGGGAGCTTCCTTAAGTGAAAACCCCTAATCCCCTGGGAGTAAAATCTTCCAGAACGGTCTTCTACACTTACAGTCCATTTTGTTGGGGTTTTGTGGGTTTTTTGGCTTTATTTCTTTAAAACAATAAACAACCATCAAACTCCCCCCAAGAATTTTCAGTATTATCTTTTTAAGAAGCTAAATACCTCCCTTACGTACCCCAAAAATCAAAGTGGCTGAACATCATCTATTTTGAGGTCTGAACAATTTTACTGTAGGATTCACACAAGGATGAACAATTCCCGAATATGCTTTTCAAGAAAGCTTGGCATATAGGCATGACTTCCCAATTACCTATTTCCTAGCATTCTGGCAATCATTTATTTTGACATAAGTAACCAAAACAGAGTTCTGCTGCACTTGTAAACCACCTGGGCATGGTCTTTTGACATGCAGACCATTTGAATCCCACATCTCCGCAGAGGCTTTACAAAGTGTCTCCTATTCAGTGAATCAGGAATGGGCAGGAAAAAGTGACCGTTATCTTACAAGTAATACCACAGTTTTCTCCCAAATGCTCTTTTCTCCATTTTCTTGCTACATACTCTGTAAGCTCAGACAGTCAACAAACCCTGTACCTTTAATTAACAAGTTGTTCCAACATGTTTTATCACGTATGCTGAGATTTACAGCACGCTGGAGCTCTGTAGATGCACATTGGTGCACCTACTCCAAGTTGGGACTTTGCTGACTACTCCCAAGTAGAAGAGACAGGTGTACAGCAGTGTGAACCAAGCAAAAACATGGACAAGCTCCTTCAAATGTAGGCGTTTTTCCCATGTATATAATTGCCACCTGATTACTGCTATCATTTCAATAATGCATAATCCATAATGTTCTCATTATGTTCTTTTAAAGCTAATTACATTGCATACTTTCACATACCCAAGTCCACTATAAGGTCTCTGCTGACATCCTTACCAGGTAACAAAGCATTAAGGAATAAAAGCAAGCTTAAGAGCTACTGTACTGCCTGCTACCAGCTAAATAGAGCATCATTACTAGAGGCAGAAAATCCACAGATTGGAAGACTTAATCCAAAAGTAGAGAAGTTATAGCAATACATTCTTATCATATGCCTAATCAGCTAATTTCAAAAACTTCCTTATTCTACTTGTACTTGGGGTCAGTCACCTCACCAGCAAAGGTTCCTGCAGTTTTAATTGCAAGATTATGTTTCCTCATTTTCAAATGAAGTTACTAGAACTCAAAATTTGACAGCAAGGCCAAAAAGCTCAAGTACCACCATTCTTAAAGGAAAAAAAAAAAAAACACAACAAAACAAAAACAGAAAAAACAAAACAAAACAAAACAAAAAACCCCCAAAACAACAACAACAAACAAAAAACACCACACAAACAAACAAAAAAAAAAAAACACAAGAAAGAATTATTACACACTTGTACTATGAATGTTATGTTTTTGGTTTATGTTTCTGTTAGGGAACAAGGAGCACAATTCATTTTGTGAATAGCTCAGAAAAGTACTATTTTAACAGGACTTTTCACTTATTTTCTCTGTTTCTTGATCACTATGACTATTAAAGGCCATTCAGGAGTCCTTGCAAGCTAGTATATGTAAGATTCTGGTAATTACCTCTGTTAAAATATGTAACTTAACAGAGAACACAAGAATAACTTCCATAATACACTGTGTCGTAATACATTGGCTGATGAGGGTTTTTTGTTTGGTATGGTTTGGTTTTCATTTTGTTAGTTCTTTTTGTTTGTTCATGGGGGGTTTTTTTGGGGTTTTTTTGGGTTTTTTTGTTGTTTTTTTTTTTTTTTTTTTTTTTTTTTTTTTTTTTTTTAATTTATTTTAGAGTTCAGTCTATTTTGAAAGTTTGCTTCTAAGCGTCATCCATTCTACTGGTTTTTAGTGGAAGTTCTCACCACCATCTAGGACTTTATCATCAGTGCACTCTGCATGCCTGCAAACAATAAGATACTAAATCAAATAATGGCTGAATCTGAAGCAAACAACTGATTTGTGACATTTAAAATACTTGTCTGGAAGAGTCTGACAAATAGAGTTTTTCATTTAATTGTAAATAAGGTAATACTTTACTGCAGTGATCAGAGATAAATCTTTACAGACAATTTAAAGGTCTGAGTATAATATTGAATACCACATTATGCATTAGACAATGGCATTCTCCCCCATCTGTCAAAAATACTTCCTAAAAGCAGATGCATATGAAGATTGTTGGAACACTGGTGAGGAAGAAAATTGACTTCACTGATAAAGAGCAACTTAGTGGGACCCACTCAACAGCAGTTTCAGGCCTACCACCCCAGCAAATCAAGGCTTAATTTGACCAAAGAGACTTCTAATTTTTTTCCTTTTTAAAGTCTTCATTGTGAAACTCTGAAAGAGATAATTATCCAAGTTCCAGAGACACACTCAAAATTCCACTCAATTATGATGATTTGGCTCATTTCAGAATATGTAATACTTGAAGATTTAAGAATGGTGCCTTCTGATACAGAAGACCCTGTTGTCCTCTCTGCAAAATCATGTTGCAGATACACTGTTCATATATATTGTTACCAACAATTCTTAATGGTACCAGAATCAGACACAGAAGTAGTTTAAAAGTCAAAATAAGAAAAATAAACCAAAATAGAAGTCTAAAAAAAAAAAAAAAAAAGATAATTTGAGAGGAATATTTCAAAAGGGTAGTAACAGGAACCTATCACTCCCATGGAAGCTTTAGTGTTCATCTCATCTGCCTGAAGCCCAAGCTTGGAGAGAGAAGAGCTCATGCATTTCATCCATACATATACACTCATCTCCATGTATCGTTATACACACAGTGCCACAATTTGCATACACAAGCTCTCACAAGCACATT
>VXAU01002513.1:11846-36768 GCA_013399695.1 Formicarius rufipectus | reverse complement strand
CATTTCAATAAAACAAACAAACCCCATGAACTATTTTTTGTGCAAAACATGCCCCTATGTCAAACTTTTGCGATGGATCCCATCCATAATTTCTCTACAGATAATGGGGTATTCAGTCAGTGTTTTTTAATATCAATTTCAATTTTATGATGTTCCAAACATTTTATTCAATTAAGGGGACATAGTTAATTCAATACACTTGATAATCATTTACACTGTCAGTAAACATTGACAGCAATGAAATTGTGACATTAAAACTAGAACACCACTCTCTAAAAGGAGCATTATGTACCAAGCTACCTAAGTGTACAGTGATGGTCACACCTATGAATGGACACACACAATACAGAAACATTTAACAGTTCCTAAATAAAGCAAAATTAGAGTTCTGATCTGTTATAAACAGATGCAAGATATATGTACTTGCAAGAAGTGCATATCAATCTTTATATTCCCACTTTAAAAGATTAGGATCACTGGGACAGCGGTAAGTTTTCTATTTCGACTGTTTGTTTTAATATAGCACTTCAAAGAATCTGTGGGTTCTTCAACACTTTAGAACAGAAAGCATGAATTTTAGGACAAAGTAATTTCCAGAAAAACTGGTGTGTTGAAACTTGGAAGGATACAACTCAAATCCTGTAGTTAGGGAGAAAAAATCCAAAGAAACCCCTGACAAAGTCAAAATCCACACACTTTACAGCATGATCTGTAGCCACAGAGTTGTGCAAGTGTTACTATAAAAAGTTGCCTCAAACAGTAACTATTAAAGGTATTGACAGTGATATGTGGGAGAAGTGTGTTTCCTCCTTTAAGGGTATCTGGACAAAGGCCTTTTCCATGGAAAAAATCATGAGCAAAAGGAAGTCATAAACCAAAATATCCCTAGACACAAATCTGATTGCAAAAATAAGGGACGCGTAAAGAAATCCAGACCTGGATCAGTACATTAATTGATAAAAGGTGCATGGGAATGCTTATTTCAGTAATATTATTTAAAGATCACAGAGACAAACCTGACTGGCAAATAGCAAGCCTGGTCAGTCACACTGACTGAGGGACTATGAGGATACTGCAGGTGACCCAGGATTTTTCCACCCATAAGAGTGTAAACTTGAGGGTCCAGAATACTGGGGGTAGGTCGTGTGTCTGTGAAACTATGAAAACTAATGGAGTAATGTGCAGGGAAAGGAAGAAAGGATAGAAAGAAAGGGACATAAAAGGGATGGATCCTTTGTAACTTCTGCAACAAGGGGAGTGATCTTTTGCTTATACGCCCACAGTGTGAAATTTGCAAACAAACTCCCAAAGCATAATGCATCCATAAACAGGACTTGTGCTAGTAAATTCTTGAGGGATTTGGAACAACAGATTGAAAATGTATACAGAACATTAGAGGAAAACCAAGAGATGTAAAGTGGCTCAAGCTGCAGGGTCTGATGACCAGAACCTACAGTTTTGGGGATAGATGCTTAAAAGAGGTATTGTACATATTCTGATGCAATAGTTCACTTCCACCTATCAAACTGATAAGTGGTATTGTCTGTAGAGCAGGGGGAAACCTGAGGGAAATCAGGCTAAGGCTGAGTGAGCTCTCTACAGAGTGAACCTTCAAAATTGTGAAGAATTTGGTGGAGATTTAAACCTGGCAGAGCTGAACTCTAGAACTGAGCATTTGCAGAGAAAAATCTCTGAACTAGAGGGGTTAAAACATCACTGAATTCTAAATAATATAGTCACTGAAAACACAAACGTCTCGTGACACCTGGCATTAGACAAACACCTGAAAACCAGTGCTGCTACATATCCAGAATCCCCTACACTGAAAGAAAATCCTTTAAAAATAATAGGAGGAGAATGCTGACTGTTAAATAACACAGTGCATATGAATGATTAACCTGCAATAAAGTACAACTTCAGACTCTCTTCGATATGCTCTCATTGTGAAAAATGTAAATTTATTCCTGAATAATTGAATTTATGAGTGAGGTCTGGTGGTGTTTTAGGTACCCATAGCAGTTCTAAATATAGTACATAGCATGCAGTAATCCAGGAAGTATTATATAGTAACTATTAGCAATATAACAGAGTTAGTTGTATTTTTGAATATTTAAATAAGCAGCTTAGAGTCTTTAAGACAAACCTGAATCAAATACACAAATGTGGTCTAACCAGAGAACACAATCAGAAAACAAAGATGGAAAACACACCTCCAGTGAGCCAAGACTTCCCAGAAAATAAACAATAAGAAACAGCTTGAGTCTCAAGTATCAAACTCCGCAATTTCTGCATTAGACTGGATATTATAGTCATACCTTCAATTAGGTATTTCTCCTTCAGTTTCTACAAGCACAAGGTCTGTACTACACTTGGCTGCTGAAGCACACCTGAAGCTGTGCTCCTTAAAATTTCATGGGCAAATTTCCAAACGCTGTCCAAAATTCAGCTGCTGTAATCCAGTAAGACTTGGTTTACATTAGGAATTCTCTATTGGCCTCTCTCTGAAATAAAGCTTAGTCTTGGCATAATGCATATTAGTTTTCATTTTTATTTTATGTTTCCAGAATCAGACATTTTGCCTCTTCAAAGCATGTGTGTGATATGCACATGTTATTTCTGTAGCATATACTATTCCTTCTTGGTTCCCTGTATACCACATGTTTAAGTTGTTAAATAAGATACTTTTTGGTTGACACCAAGAAGGTCTGCTTTTTTTGATAACAACTATAGTCAACACTATACTTAAGAGTCACACAGGTTTTGGGCAGTATATTAGATGAAACTTCAAAACGTTCTCACTTCAGAGATGTCTTGGGAAGTGATATTATTTCTTTGAAATTGTCTGGCTGAAAGGTGCTCTTATATTTGCTATTGTTTGTTTGGTGGTTTGTTTGTTTTTGGGTTTTTTTGTGTTTTTTTGTTTGTTTGTTTTGGTTTCTTTTTTTTGTGTGGTTTTTTTTTTTTTTTTAGTTTTTGTTGGGTTTTTTTTGTTTGGGTTTTTTGTTTTGTTTTTCTTTTTGTTTTATTTTTTTTTGTTGGTTTTTTTTTTCATATAATCCATTAAGTTCAACACTAATTTAACTAAATTCTAGTAAGACTGCAAATGTCATTGTTAATCTGTAAAGGTCCTTGGGATAATCACTGTTTTTCACATGAGATCCGTCCCTTTTTATAAGACTTCTTCTAAAATTCAGTTCCAGACTGGATTAATTCCAACCAGTTAAAAAAAATTCAGAAGAAATTGCAGCTCTGGCACTGGGCTGAATAAGCTGCACAACACCACGCACCAGCAGGCTTCTTTAGAAGGTTCTGTCTCACCTATTTTATTTCCAGTAGGAAATGGGGGAGTTATCTTGGCCTCACAGCTTTATTTTGATAAATACATTAAAAGTGCTATTTGACAGGTTTTTTAATCATTTTTCTGAGAAATGCAGTTTGAATTAAATCAAACCCAAGCAGTCTTGGAATGCTGTGTAATGTTCACTACACCTGACTGGGAATACACCCAATTATTCACATTTTGCCATCTTGACAAGAAGTTATCCTCTAAACACAATCCATTTGGTTTAGAGGAAGGAATAGAGAAGGAAAATAACTGCATCTGGATAGTGACCGCCTGCAGTGTTGAATTTATCTCTCCAATCAAACACACATGTATTGAGCTGAAACTGCCCAAAAGGGGAAACTTCCTCAAAGGAGGGTGCCTTCTCACTCTCCAGTTTTCTTTATATACTTTTCTGTTAATTTTCTAACAGTTCAGACTGACATGTAATAGACAAGGGATTTATTCCGTCACTGCCCCCTTACCTCATAAACATAGACTTGGGACTATGTGCTTATGAAAATTTTCCCATTGTGTAGAGGAGAACTTCAAAGAAAGAAAACTTTTCGTGTTTTCTTCATTTATTCCCTTATCACCTTCCAAATCACCTCTTATTTATTTTTGTTAGGGCCCGTACTTGTCTGCTAAGTCTATTCCTTAATGCTTTTATTCAAAGAAGTCATCCTTGCTTCCTGACTAAGTAACACAACTTTATTTAAATCTCACCAAACATTTCTACTAGAGAAGTAAGATATTTTTAATCAATATTATGCCACAGACCATACCTGCAGTACCTCTGTTCTACTTTCACAGATATCTTTGGACTAAATCCTGATTGTATTATATTTCCAGAGAGGCATCACCATCATGATTCCTGGGACATAAACACTGGAACTTGCAGACAGAAATTACATGTAGTATGATATATGAAGTATTTAAATGGTCAGGAGATAAGTAGCTATTCTCAGTTTTGAGTGTGGATCTAAGAAAATTCTAACAGATTCTGACAATGAATGTACAAAAATAGAGATAAAATGAGACACATTCTTATATTACAGCAATAAAATCTGCACAAAATGAATTGCCTTTCTTCCTATTCAAAATAATCAAAATATTTGAAATATCAGAGGTATAATTTTCAGAGAAATATTTATCTTTCTTCTTGCTTCTATATTCATACTATCAAACAGGAGCAAAACCTTTTCACTACTTCTTTGTAAGAAAAAAAGACTCTGGTCCAGAGCATTTTATTGTGTATCATGTTTTTTTCAGAAATCTAAAATGCAGGAATCCACAAGATGTTGAAGGATATCAATCTATGTTGCTTCTCTTTGCTGTGTTCCTTTTCATTAACTCTAGAAAGGACTTCTTTGACAATGATCAGCTACAAAATCCAGTCAACCATTCACTCTCCCCCTTTCAAAAGTCTGTTGAGAGTATTTTCTTCTTCTTTATTTCTTACATTCCCAATGGAGGCACCATGCTGAAGCACCGAAATAATTACATCATTCAACAGTGTAGAACAAGAGAAGTATAAAGCAATAAAAAGATCAAATGCACATCAACACAAAAGCAATCAGTAGGGTACCACAACAGCACAGCATTAGAGAAGATATAAAATGAGCTGCTCAGGTTCTCTCTGTTTCAGTCTGTCCATGTAAAAAGAGAAAAGTAGTCCTTTTCTTTGAAGAATTTAACAAACTGCAAAACTTGCAGTGAATAGTTTCAGGGGAAAAAAAACACACCTCAAATTTCCACCAAGCAGAGCAGAAAACATTCAGATGCTCATCCTCAGCCCAAATACAGACCCAGGACGCTGAAATCAATTCAGAGAACAACAGCAGCAGCATAAGTCAGGCCTAAAGGTGCACCAAAACTCAGCATCATACTTCTTGCATGAGTTAAAGTGACTGAAGAAAATACTAACACTCAAAATAAATATAAATATCAATTATCAAATCCTTGCAGAACAGGACTTCCCCACAATTGCATCTTTTTGACATCTCACAGTTTCAACACGGTCTTGACTAGTGCTCATTAACACTTTTTTTTTTTTTTAAATAAATGTACATAATACTTTTCTTTCAAGAATTTCTTTAAGTACTTCAAAACTCAGCTCTATTTTGGTAGTTGCAAGGCACATGATAGCAAGGCAAGATATCAAGTTACGTTGCTTACTGGAAAAGTAAATATTATTCATTTCAAGCTTTTACCTCAATTTTGATGCCCTTTACTGCTCTCTCTGTAAGAAACATAAGGCAGATAAGTTATTATCTGAGTTTTTACTTTTTGAAATCATTAGTATCTTTGATGTGACACACTGAACTGCATTGCACTAGTGTAGACGCACTGTGACTGTGGCATTACCTGCTTTCCTCTGTACTCACTGCACAATTGTGACTAACATGCTTTTTGTTTCTTTTCTTGCCAGCTGAACTTGGACTGCATATTAACTCTGGCTCCAAGCAAGTTTAGAGGGACAGACCTACCTGTCCTAATGGGCAAAAGCCAGTTCACAATCAGCCTGCTCACAAGCAGGTTCAAGTTCAGTGACTCACTGCCTTCTCTTGCCATCTACATTTTCTTATTGTCATTTAAGAAGACAATTTCAGCTACCTTTTGCAATGTCTAGTATTGAAGCAATAAACTCCTACCTATCTCAGATTTAGCTTTCCCATCTGCAGCAACTTGAGCCACCAGTAGAGAACTATCTTTCTTATTATTTCTCCCTTCCCTTCAGATATTTTGATACTGCAAAGCACGATAGAACCACAATGGTGGTCCTTTGCCACTGCGAGTTATTTCTTTCTACCTTCTATGCTTTTTATATTTTGACCATTTTATATATATATACATATATAATTTTTTTTCCTAACAGATTGAACTGCTAGAATTTGGGGTTTAATGGTAGTTCACAGCAATAGTTAGATTATCCTTACTGCACATGCAGTGACACCCAAATGCTCTGAAACACTGCAAGACCAATGACTAAAAGAACAGACAATTAATATATTTTACTTTCATTCTAAACTGATTTTTAATCAAGATTGTCTAATTTATCTGTATTGGATTAGACATACTGAAAAACATGCTCTTTAATTCTACTGGACCTTGCAGATTACAGGCAGAAAAATCAGCCATTTTTCTAATTAAGAGTACAATTTGAAGAGAAATAGCAATCAAGCTTTAAAAAATGTGATATTAGAAATTTATTTTCATTCATTAGAATCTGCACTCAGAAGATCTTTTGAATATCTGCAGAAAGGCCCACAATTGGCCTAAACAGTATAAGTCCTTTACAAAGTCATTGAGAAATGAGAACAGCAAACCATATAAAAAACTGCACCTGTACTCCTCAGAAATGTGTAGAGCATGAACAGAAATGGTTACACAGCTGAAAAACATCTATATCAATTGCATTTGGATGCAGAATTTAAGTATGCCTATAATAGCAAGTTCCTGTTCTATTTCAGCCATATTAACTATTTGATAAAATTGATCTATAAAGAACCATGTCTTATCCACAAGTGAACCAATGGCCCATGCTGCCTGTCAAACATCATCATCCTTCCACATCAAACCATGCTCTCATATGTTCCAATCCAAGGAAACACAATAATTTTCACTTTCTTCAGAGTGACTTCAGAGGGAGTGAAAGAATAACACTCAAACCCTCTTACCTCACTAAATAGTTCAGTTTGTGAGAATAAGCTTTAATTCCTCAATCAGTACTAAACTTGTTCTAACACTTCCATACTTTTTTCTATGAACAGTATTCAAAGTGTTTTGTGTCATCCATGCTATTTTGAAGTCAACTATAAGAGCGAGTGAAAAGGGTTGCAAAAATGTGGAGCTTTTACTCTTTGGGAAGGATTAATAATTCTCTTGTTCTACCTATTGTCAACTTTATTCCTCATTATCTTCAATAAAATATGAATTGAAAAACCTTAAACTCAGTTCAGGATCCACATGATAGGTCTGAAAAACTAAATCTATGTTTAAGATAAAAGGCAGAATACTGGTTAACAGTAAAGTCATCAAGAGCAGAAACCACGAATAGTATCTTTGGAAAAAAAACAGGACATGAAATGCATCTGACCCCATTTTGCAGATTCCACACCCACAGACACAGTGGTAATCATCACCTCGCCAACATTTTGATGCAGTTCTACTGCATATTGAAAAAATAAACAGGGGAAAAAAGAACATAACTTCACATGCAGCCTTGGTAACAGTTAAGTCAGCAATACATTGGATATGGGAATATCTTTCAAAGCAACTAGCAATTTATGTTCTGAGTCAGGTCAGGTGCATTTAGTCTGTCATAGACTGAGAAAGAGTGGGGAAATGGTTCTCTAGAGTAATGTGTACTAAAAGAATCTATTCCCCAACATACTGTCAATGCAAAAGATAGCTATTGCATATGTAAGAAAGCTTTATCTTTCATAATATCACCTCTTTATTCAATTGCAATCACTCTGCAGGATCACAGAATATGCTGAGTTGGAAGGGACCCACAAGGATCACCGAGTTGAACTCCCTAACAGGACCATCCCTAAGAGACACACAATGTGCTTGAGAGTATCATCCAAACGCCTCGAGCTCTATCAGGCTTGGTGCTGTGACCACTTCCCTGGGGAGCCTATTCCAGTGCACAACCACCCTCTAAGTGAAAAACATTTTTCTGACATCCAATCTAAACCTCCTCTTCAGGACATTCCCTTGGATCCTGTCACTGGTCGCCACAGATAAGAGATTGGTGTCTGCCCCTCCGCTTCCCCTCACAAGGAAGTTGTAACTTCAGTGAGGTCTCCCTTCAGCCTCCTCTTCTCCAGCTGAACAGACCAAGTGCCCTCAGCCACTTCTCATATGGCTTCCCCTCAAGACGCCTCACCATCTTTGTTGCCCTCCTTTGGATGCTAAGAGCTTAATATCTTTCTTATATTGCAGTGCCCAAAACTGCACACAACATTCAGGGTGAGCCTGTCCCAGTGCAGAGCAGAGAGGGACAATCCCCTCCTTCAACTGGCGGGTGATGCTGTGCCTGATGCGCCCCAGGACACAGCTGGCCCTCCTGGCTGCCAGGGCACTGCTGACTCATATCCTACTTGCCATCGATCAGGACCCCTTGTCCCTTTCCAGCATCTCATTCCTCACTCTGTAGCTACATCCTGGGTTGCCCATCCCAGGTGCAGAATCCAGCACTTTCCATTGCTGAACTTCATATGGTTGGCAATTGCCCAACCCTCTAATTCATCGAGGTCTCTCTGGAAGGCCTTTCTGCCTTTGAGAGAGTCAACAGCTCCTCCTAGTTTTGTGCCATCTGCAAACTTGCTCAGTATCCCTTCCAGTCCTGTGTCCAAGACATTCATGATGATGTTGAAGAGCACAGGGCCCAAGATGGAGCTGTAAGGATCCTCTCTAGTGACAGGTCACCAGTCTGATATTGCCCCATTCCCTATTACTCTCTGTACTCAACTCATAAGTTAATTCCTCACCTACCACATGATGTGTTTATCCATCTGTGAGCTGGACATTTTGTCCAGACAGATCCCTTGAGAGACAGTACCAAAAGCTTTACTGAAATCCAAAATGATTACATCAATTGGCTTCCCTTGATCAACTTGGGGGGCTTAACTTGTCATAACAAAGAAATCACATTTGATAAGCAGGTCTTCCCTCTCATGAAGCTGTGCTGACTGTGATCAATGACTGCGTTGTCTTTCAGGTGTTCAATACCTCTCAGAATAATATTCTCCATAACTTTACCAGGATTCTTGAGAGTGTTTTTTCAAGCCTTTATTGCCCCATAAAGGCTTCTTTAAGGCATGATGTATAGAAGTGAAAAATTAGAAATGACTGCTCTGAAATCAGTAGAATCACATAGTAGTAAAAACAGAACTGAAATGGAGGGAACTCACAAATGAAATTATATAAGCAAAACTTCTTTAGCATAACTTCACAGTATTCCATGTATTCTTTACACTACCATTAAGAACTAGTTTTCCCAGGAGAGTAAAGACTCCATTTGTGTACTCATCCCTCAAAGCTCTTAAGCTTTACTTGCAATTACACTACAACTATATGCAATCAATAGAACTATAGGTATTAGGAAATTGGATACCCACCATTCTTCCCTGGCATTAACTAAATTATTATCTGAGAAAATTGCCATATATTTAATGTCTTTAAAAGCTTTACTGAATATTCACATTACTCAACTTCTATATGCCTTTACATATTTCACAGAAAAAAATAAGATGTTCAGCAAAAGGAGATTATTTATAAACAGTCTTGTGTTCTTCCAAATGAAAAAAAAGAAGTGTGTGTATATATACATGCACACATGTAAAATTCAAAACACATTTACTGCAAGGCCTTAAAATAATTTATTTCTGTAGGGCTTTGGAAACCCTTCTATCAAAGGCAACTGTGTAAGACTGATTTCTAGATGATGTAAGCCTTCAGAATTCATAACAGCGAGAATCCAGAATGTTCAGTTTTTTATGTGGGGTACCTGTGCAAGCATGGCTCATTAGGGGTCAGCTCAAGGGCAATCAGCCATGCCTGGATCTATCTTACTATCTTCATTCTACAACGTGCTCATGCTTTTCTTTATCTACCATCCCTATAAATAAAAGTTTTTTATCTGCTTGAACTCCTAACACTTGAAAGGAAACTCTTGTCTTACACTGCAGAATGAAAAGTGGGTTTGAATTTTGGCAACACAAAATACTGGTTACATTACAATCCACACCAAATGCTAGAGACCAATGTACTGAACAATTAATGACATATACTCACAGCACCTAGATTGTTGCAGTTACCCTTCAGAGCTGGAAAAGACCTGCCACAGAAGCTCATGGGCACAAAGTCTATCCATTAGTTGCACTGTGCAACTTTCTTCTTTCAAAATCTATGCTTAAATCTTCTTACATTAGTTGAAAGTGAATTTTGCACAAGCTCCTTTGCCCTAAAAGTCCATGCCATCTCTCCTACTTGTCTCTGAGAAGAATCCCCTCTGAACTGCATGATTTCTGATTTCATTCAGAGAGGGTGAACTGATTTCCTGAGTTAAGCTTTCAACAAAATCCCTCTAAAATGTAAGAATTTCATCTTTACAGTACACCCTTTCATATGACCACCTGAAATATTTAGTCTAGCTCACTGCTGGTTACTCGGTTAGGGGGTTCTATAATCAGTGCTACTGTTGTAACAAAGTATTATACAGAGGATTATTACCTACTTAGCCTGAAGCAACTTAGATTTTTGTCAAACCCACATCTCTTCACTGCATGAGAATAAGAAGGAAAAAGTTATGCTTGCTTTCTGTGTTTAAAATAGCCCTCACCAGTGAGTTTACTTTTGCATGTTTGCAGGCATTTTTAGCAGAAAAAATAGGACGTGCCTATAAAGAAAAGCAAACAGAGGATATAAGGCATTTGTGGGAATCAGGCTTGATAACAGAAGGCTCGTTTTACCAAGCAGTTAATGTGAATTTGGGGTTGCCACCTCCTCCCCTCCATGCCGTCTGTACATCACTAATATTCTAATATATCTTTTGTTACACAGCACAAAGGAAGCTTCCTAAAATGACGTTGCCATGCATAAACTTTATATCTGATTATTACCCTAAATTTATTTTTACCCTGATTCATCTTTCTTGAGGCACTTGACTGGGACAGAACAGCCATATGGCAGCTGAAAAAAAAAAGAAAAAAAAAAAGAAAAATCATTGTGGCTGCCATCAGTGGCTATTGTTTCTGTCATCAGTTTGATTTTTCGTGGATTTACAATCAAAGGGGCATGAAGTGGCAACTGGTGTCTGCACTGTTTGAGGAGCAAGAAGTAATGTGTTCCTGAAAACATCCACCAACAAACCTGAGATCCTCCTCCCAACAATTTCTACTGTAAGCTGTAATGTTTGCAACTTGGAAACAGCAGGTGAAATAGAGGAATCAGAAGTCGTAGTGAGAAATACTAAAACCCCACAGTCCAAGTCTCATGCAAGCCCTCACAAAGAGATGTTAACATGGAATATCCTGTATTGCTTAGCCAGACTTCTCAGAGAACCCAGAAAACCAAGACAACTGCACTGGGTTTCCCCACTTCAGTCTTGCCTTTCCCTGTTTTCTCACATTAATGCTTCATTACAGAGAACGTTCATTAAGGTTTTCTTGAAATAAATACCTTCTAGCAATGGAAAAACATAAAAGGATCTTCATTGTTTTAAAATTATGGTTCTATTTTGTCAATACATTTTGTCTTCAAAGTCATTGCGAACTAATTAAAAATGAGTCATCAATACATTCCAATCTCACTGCAGCTGTGCATCAGGAATTAGGTCAAGGCCTTTCTTCAGTAATTTACTGCCAAAAAACAAGTGTAGGGGAACATATGAATTCAACAACCACACAAATTTTTGTGGTTAACCCACATGTCGTTTAAAAACAAGGGAGAGAACAGTCAGTCTTTAACGAAATGAAACTTCCAGTAGCTGCATGATAAACATACCAACCAAGATGCAGTATCATCCAAGACAAAACCTTTAATTGTGTGAATATTGGAAGTTTAGCACAGTTTCTGGAAGTTGTTCTACAGTGTTTTAATACAATAATATTATTTAGGAATGAGGATATTTGTTTCTAGATGGATGCAATTTAGACATGCTTTTATCCTGCCCACAGCTGTTAAAAGTTCTCAATTTGGGGAAGAAGCATCTGGTCAGCTTTCCTCTGAATATATACTCCTCTCCAATAGAAAAAAAATCAGAAAGAAACAAGTTTGTGCAGACTGCATGACTAAACTAGTATTTAGCCTGCAACAACAGGAACAGCTCCCCAGAAATAACATTTTATATATAGAAAGGAATACAGAGACACACTCTTAAAAATACTTATTTCTAACACCACATTCTGTCATTCAGTCTCTCTGAAATCTGCAGAAAATAGCCTTATCAATGCTGTTTGTGGGACTGATTTAGGAAGCAGATGCCCAGCCACACAGCACTAATTGTTAAATAAGAATTGCAAAGAGTGAATTTTTTCGAGGGATTTTTCCATTTAACTAAAAAAAGAAAAAAAAAAAAAGGGAAAAATATTTTCAGTTTTTTTAAAAAGAAATCTTAAAATGAGACAGGTGTTTTCATCTCTGACTTTAAAAATAATTAACATAAATAGTTCAGAATGTAGCATGCAAGAACCAAATATTTAATAAAACCAGAACTTAGTACATTTTTTCAGTTTGCTCAATGCATACCTTCTCAAACATCTATTGATTAGTGAATTAAATAGTAAGTACACAAAATAATAATTTCCTTCACACATACTATAACTACCAAACTATAAATATTATATAATGCCAAAATTAAAAGCCTATATCAGGATTTTAGCTTGAGGATTTCATGAACTATCCAGAATTAAGAACTCTGAAATATTTTTGTGGAACACTGAATACACTGATTTCCCTCCTTCCCATCCCCCCCTTACCCCCAATAATCCCTTAGAAGTAATCATGAAAAAGAATCTCACAATTAAACTTGAAAATGAATTATTATGCATCTCTAAAGATGGAAGAGAAATCACACTTTTCACAGTCTAAGAAGCTGTTTGCAAAATTACAATCCTTCTAAATTATGTTCAGTTATTTGAGACACAACCTTTAAGTTTCAACATTCTCTTTGAAGTCTATGTGAGTAAGAACTCCATATTCTGAAACACAAAGCACCACTTTGTCTCTCAGCAGCCAGTATAACAGTGTTGTCCAGTTAGAAACTGCACAACGTTGCTCTCACTCATGAAATTTCAGGCAGATAAGCCATTACACCTCCGGAGGAGATCAGTTTCTCAGACTGAAGCATTCCCTTTGGCATCCTTCTTGCTTTTATTAACATGACCTATCTTAGTGTTGTAGAGACACGTTGTAAGCCCCAGATTCTACAAGATGAAAAAATGAATCATCTTGCTGATGAGTCTTACTGCAGCATCACAAAGCTTATGAGGATAGGAATAAATTAATCATGCAGAGATCCATGCTGTCATGGCTGGAAGTTTTTGATACCTGAGGTGGCTCAATTATAGCCAGTTAGATCATCTCCGTATTACACTCCAGTACGACATGCAAGCATGCCAAAACAAAGCAAAGAGATTTCTTGTACAGTAAGGAACTGTAAAAGGATGCAAAGACATGAAGATACTCAAATCAACAGGAAAACTCAGAACTGCTTGAGAGAAATTAATCTCCCAGCAACACAAATTGTTCTGCTGTGTAAGGCATTTTATGCCCTTGTGCCAGTTGCTGGTGTCCAAAGCAGTCACTGTTTTTACAGATACGAGTACAAATCTACCACATTGAAGAAAATTCTTCTTTCTTCAATCTACTTACAAAACACAAGTTTTTTTAGTGAAAACTTCAAAAAAGCACAGGGCAAGTGCCAAGGGAAGAACGGGGTGAGATATGCTCAGTCTTAGAGATTAACAAGCTGTTAAAAAAGACTTTACCTCTAAAAACACACTTAAATTGAAAGCCCAACAATTTCAAGAAAATAATGGCATTTCAGTGAAATAATGAGAAACATAAATCACTGTCCATCACAGTACTAATCATTCAATTCTGGTTTTTTGTAAGTCTTCTTGGTTTTCTTACCTGTATTTTTAAACACTTTCCAACTTGAAAAACAAGTAATCTGTCATCCCTCATTTAGATAAAAAGTTATTTTAGTATCTATTTTGATAGAGGATAATCTTATAGCTTGATACTCATAGGTCAATTTCCATAAAGGCATCACAAATGTGCAATCTTAACACAGCAACAAAATACAAGTATTAAAAGCAATTCATAATTTTAATGAGGCCCTATAAAGGCAGGATGGTCAGCAAAGAGATTAAAGCAACTATGAAGTCTTATTGCAAAGGTCACTCTAAGTAAAAACAAATCATGAGTCAAATACCAAGCACAGTACTTACTGGCAGCTTAGAATGTACAGAATTAATGTCAATACAGGTATATCTAGCAGGGGTATGAGGAAGGGGGAGGGAAGACAAACTCTAAGAGTAGTAGGCAACATTACATTACTCTTACTGCCTAAATCCGCTTTAGGTTTCTTACAATTGGGTTTGAGTTGAAAGGGACCATTTTAAAGATATATACTAATCTCCTTGCCACTGCTCAAAGCCTCGTCCAGCCTGATTTGGCACACTTCAGATAATGGGGCATCTACAACATCTCTGGAAAACCCATCTCAGTATCGCACAGCACTCATAAAATATTTCTTCCCTATGACCAAACTAAATCTACCCTCTTTACTACCCTGTCCTGTTACTACAAGCCTTGGCAAAAAATGCCCCTCAGTCTTTACTAGCCCACTTTATACATTAAAAGAACACAGTAAGGTCTCCCCAGAGACTTCTCTTCTCCAACCTGAACAATTCCAATTCACAGGAAAGGAGTTCCTGTTCTGTGGCCATTTTTGTGGCCCTCCTCTGGCCCTATTCTAACCTTTCACTAAGTCTTTCTTGTATTAGGGACCCCATAATTGGGTGCAGTACTCCATGTGATGTCTCACTATGATTAGGTAGCTAATGGACATAATCAAGTCTATTTGCGCTCAGCATGCCTTCCCAAGAGACTCAAAACCTCTACATTTCCTTCTGCTTTCGTTCTCACAGTGTAACAACTGGATAGCAGCAAAATTTGCTTTCACTAAACATTATAAATAAAGTACCTTTTCAGTCAACTTTAAGGTTTTCTTATAAAGAATGAAATATACTTATGCTCATTGACTACTTGTGAGTCAAAGCCATTACAACACTTAAAGTCACTTATAATTAAGTTCTGCATTAGTTTACAGATATGGCACTTGTTTGCTGTTTTTAATCAAAACTAGTGTTTCTCTCCTGAGAAACACAGCCAAAATACCTTTGCATATCCTCTAGCTTTCTCAATTATAAGGGCCAACATACTCCATCAGTCAGAGGTCTCAGATATGTATGACATATATGCACTATAATAAAGCTCTTAGACAAATATAGACACATATGTTATGACAGCACATATAAAATAAATGAGCTATGAACAATTGCACTCTATGATTATGAGCACCAGGTATTTAAAATATTTACTGGAAAAACCTATCTTACTCCATAGGAAGAGAGAAAGCAGTAAAGATTGATATTCAAAATTAGATAGATTTAAATTTGTGCTAAGTTACACTCACAAATCAATTCCAAAGACCCCAAGCAAATCAGCAGTGCACCAAATCATTTTGTAACCAATACAGTGTTGATACAGCAAGACTGCCTGGTACAAAGTGTAGGTGGGTTTTTTAAATTCTGATTATAAGCCAGCTTTGATATACTGCTGCTGCAGGATAATCACATAGGGTTTTTGAGAGAACCCCCCCAGTTAAGATATCCTGCTGGAGAAAATTATCATTCATGGAAAGCTATGGACTTCTGATCATGCCTACCAAACAAGAATCTGTCTCAAAACCTGCAGAAGAATCACATACAGTATCTTTCTTATATATCGTAACATTTGTTGGTGACACAGAGTTCTGAAAAGCATTAAATTTTCAGTATTTTATAAGTCTTAAAGATTAGTAGCTTCTCCTAGCAACACAAATCTCAAAATTGTTTTATATATATTGCCCCATCACGATAGCTACTCAAATCTAATTTAGAGTCCATCACTTCTACTGGGCCTCTCATGTTTCTTTTTTGAGGTTTTCTATTTCTTCAGTGCCTTATTTCATCCTAGTCAAAGACCAGATGCTGAAATTGTCATGAGGTCTTTGCTTTGCTTCTCTTTCCACATCAATATGATTTGCAAGAGGATTTCAGCATCTTCCCTTGAACAAAAAAAAAAATTAATCAAGCAGCACCTGCTAGTGCAGCATCATGGTATAACCTGACAGGCAGTTAAACACCACCACACAGGCCCTGACTACAGTGGGATGGGGGAGAGAGCTGGAGGGGAAAAAAAAGGTTAAATTTGTTATTTCAGATAAAGACAGTTTAACAGGACAGACACCGAAAGTGAAAATAATAAAATAATTAGAATATACAAAAGAAGTAACATACAATGCAATTACTCACCACCCAGAGACTGATGCCCAGCCTATTCTCAAGCAGCCCTTGGCAAGCTTTCCCCCTATTTTATACACTCAGCATGACATCATATGGCATGGAATATACCTTTGGCTGATTTGCATCCCCTCCTAGCTTCTTGTGTTCCCCAGCCTACTCACTGGCAGTGTGATGTGAGAAGCTGAGAAGTCCTTGACTTCCCCTTAGGGAAAGGACTGCTTCACATGAACCAAAACATCAGTGTGTTATCAACATTATTCTCATCCTAAACTCAAAACATGGTTTTACACGAGCTACTAGTAAGAAAATTAGCTCTATCCCAGTTAAAATGAGGACACACAGCTCCTCTTTACAGCTCTTCCAAAGTGATTGCTCATCCTTGTCCAGGCTGCAAAATCAGGAAGGCAATGTTGAATAGCAATAACCAAGTTCAGGCCTAACATCTAAAATTCAGACTTGCTAGTCTGAATAGAGTTATACCAAAACTATCTCAAAGCACATGTCCATTAATGTTTTACATCTAAAAACTGAGATAGTTTTACAGACAATGAAGGATTGGAGTTCTCTGAGAGTGAGGAGGAAGTGTTATATCCTTCAGACACTTTTTCTTTATACAGAACCTGGAAGGTCATTCCACCCAGAGAAAATTAAGCAGAAAACTTGATGAGTTCCTTCATTTAACTTTGGTTAGAATCTTCTAAGACTAGCACTGAAAATGGCACACCGTGTGCATCGCTTAGGCACAACAGACTGAATTTTACTATGGACACCACAGCTTTTAGTATGTACCTCAGCTGTTTCAGTAACCACACTGGTGCTCAGCTTTAAAGCCCTAGTGCTGTTGAAATACCAACTGAACAATAGAGAGATAGTACAATGACTCACAGCTCTTCAGCTATTTTTGTTTCTAGCACACTGAAATGAAACCATTTGGGTTAATTTTAATGCAATAATGCATGTATATACAAAGCTTTAAAATATTTATGTAGTTCCAACCTTTGAATCAGATACCGATTCTCTTTAACATTGCTATTTGGGAGAAGAAAGGTATAACATCCAACCAGTACTAATCCCTTACAATTGCTTAAAATCCATGGGCTTTATAAATAAGAACAAATGCCTGTTTAATAATAAAAGTGATTTGCTATTTAGACTCACAGGTCAGAGATAAACCAGTATTCATTGTATAAAAGTTAACATTTAATGTATTCAAAACATTTTGAATACAATAAACATTTTGCAAGAGGGAACCACTTTCCAAGGATGAGGAGATAAAGCCTCTAGATCGACTTAGTTATTTCATAAGTTCTTAAACAGAGGGTATAAGGAAATGCTACTGTAATGACTTTCTGGTATGACTAGGTCCTCTCACACCACCTTTTCTTGTTCTGAAGACCCAGCAGCAGCTTTTGAGAACAAAGTCATGTTCATATTTGCTAGCAACACAATAAACCAACATCTAAATCCAGTGCCTTATTAATTGGTCACTTCAGTAACTGAAACAAGTGTAAAGGGCAATGGCACGTGTACATTGAATAGCTATCTATGTACTACTTATTTTTGTATTAGAACCATGTTGCGTTATTACTGCTTTAAAACTTTTTTCATCACTTAGAAGGTTCTAAAAGTACTGTAAAAATAAAGAAAACAGAAAAAAAATAACACAGGGACCACATTTTTCCTATGCTCTTGCTATGGTGAGGAATGTCAAAGGCAAATAGGGCTTCTAGAAGTACATAAGTCTACCTGGACTTCAGGAATGCCTCAGACACAGACTCCCATAGGATCCTCAGACAAGCTGTTGATGTATGGGTTGGATGAGCGGACAGTGAGTGGATGTCTAATTGGCTGATTATTTGGGCCCAGAGGTAGTGATCAATGGTGCAAAGTCTAGCTAGAGTATCCTGAGGTCAATAGCAGGACCAGTCCCACTTAATGCCTTCACTAATGACCTATATGATGGGGCAGAGCATACCCTCAGCAAATTTACTGATGGCACAAAACTGGGAGCAATGGCCAATATGCCACAGGGTCATGCTGCCATCCAGACAGGCTGAAGAGATGATCTAACAGAATTGCATGGTTAAACAAAAAGTGCAAAGTCCTGCTCCTTAGAGGGAACTACCCCATGTACCAACACATGCTGGGAATGGTCACCTGGAAAGCACACTGACAGAAAAGCACCTTGGATCTCGGTGGACACCAAGTTGAACTTGAGCCAACAAGGTGCCCTTACCACAAAGAAGGTTAAAAGTATACTGGACTACATTAAGTAGAGTGTTGTCAAGAGATGAAGGGAGCTAATACTTCCAGTCTATACAGCCCTGGTGAGGCCACACCTGGAACACTGTGTTCAAGTCTAGGCTCCTCAATGCAAGAGCTGAAAAGTCACTTGAGAGTATCAAGTGACTAAGGAACTTCTCATACAAAGAAAAGCTGAGAGATCTGTTACTGCTAAGCCTAGAAAAGGCTTAGGGAAGATCTTATTGATGTATAGGAATATCTGAAGGCAAGGTATAAAAGATGGAGCCAGATTCTTTTCCGTGTT
This sequence comes from Formicarius rufipectus, assembly GCA_013399695.1. Classification (NCBI taxonomy): domain Eukaryota; kingdom Metazoa; phylum Chordata; class Aves; order Passeriformes; family Formicariidae; genus Formicarius; species Formicarius rufipectus. The sequence goes on along the minus strand of VXAU01002513.1, from coordinate 17,813 downwards.
GGCCAGTGGTGGGAGCTGAGGCAATGGACATAAACTGGACCACAGGAGGTGCTGTCTGAACATCAAGAAACCCTTTTACTGTGAGGGTGACTAAGCACTGGCCTAGGTTGCCCAGAGAGATTGTGGAGTCTCCATCGCTGGAAATACTAAAAAGACCCATTCAAACATCTGGACACAGTCCTGGGCAACCAGCTCTAGGTGACTCTGCTTGAGCTAAGGGGCTGAACACTATGATCCCCCAGAGGTCCCATCCAACCTCATCCATTCACAAGAAAGGAGGGTCTGCACAGATATTCAGTACTTACATCTATTAATATCAGCTTTACAAAAGCTACAGCAAGACTACATGTTGTTCTGTAACACAACTTCTCCTAGTGCAGCTCAGTCTTGTTCAATAGACCACATACCAAGAAACAGTACTAGATCAACTTTACCGTACATTAAGCTCTCAAAGTCAAATCTATGTAACCAATAAAAAAGGCTTGTATAGCCTTAGAAAAATATTTGACATTTCAGCCTACATACAGTAAGTTCCATTATTTTCATAAAAGATCCAAACTTCTCTTAATAGGCTGCCTCTCCATGCTAGAAAGAGCATCATGGTTAAGCATGCAGAGAATGATGATGCAATTACACTGAAGTACCTCACTTTCAGTGACATCTTAATACTTTCAGTAGGAAAGGAAGATTAGACAGCAGGACATAGATCTTAAACTACTGGCTCTTCAAAATAGGCACTCTGGAATATTTTGTCCTTCTGCAGATCAAAATACATACTTTTCTAACCACTTAGCTCTTTTACATTTATGGTTGCTGACACTCAGTAGAATCACAAAGTTCACAATGCATAATGGTAGGGGATGCATCTAATAAAAAGATTAGAGAAAATGGACTCAAAAGAACATTTGACCAAGGTTATTCAAGTGATGAGAATCCTTTTGTCATGTAGTCCCCTAAATTACTTTCCTATACTCTGAGATTGACAGCAAATAAATTGAAAACATGTAAATACAATACAGATTCTGTACAGCATATAACTATAGCCTCATTTCCTGACGTGAACGTTGAAGGACCACAGATGTTCCTTTTGTATTAAGGATTCTACTTATTTCAGTTGCCACTGCTAAGTAATGTCTAAGATAATGTAGAAAAAGCTAGTTTTAAGTTTTAGAATTTTTCCTCGGGTTCATTTATTTGCCAGTATTATGATGAGATACCTATTAAATTCCCCACTTCAAAGCAGTGATATTCTACAGAAATTATTCACAATTCACAACTCAGTCCCTTCAACTCAGTAATTTTGTTCTGAAAGCACAAGGCAGTTAACAAAGATGACTTCCTCTATAGGCTTATATGTTCAAATACAAAAAGAGTTCCTTTAGCTTATTTCTCCCCATATGGAACAATCACCTGTTCTCTTCTGGAGCTTGATTTCATATCCTGATTTTGCTCCCTGCACCATACACTGCCAATGATACTAGTGCTCCAATATTAGTGCTCTCCCTATAGCAGCTGCCTTATCATGTATAAGTCAGCTTTGGGAGAAGACAGGCAGGGACAAATCTTTCATCAAAAGCAGCCAACACTGGCTAAAACAGTAGCATTTGCCAAGTAAATTATTTCTATAACTAACATATGACTTTTCTACAATTCTATTGAGATTTTAATAGTTCTATGGTTCTGTGAATTAAAACATTTTACTTAAATAAGACAGAACATGTATGAAACATGCATTTCAAATATCTGATAGTTATTCAAAATACAGCTATAGAGAATGAACACACCTAAAATTTAAAAGTGGTCCACCAAACCAGTAATAAATGCTCTCCTCAACACATTCTAGTTACTCTTTCTGAAAAGGGGAAGGAGGAAAATCCTTCTCCTATCTCCCGAGAGAACATTTTGGTTACCTCTGGAATGGTTATAACAGTTCAGTGTAAGTCTCATTACAAAGCAGGAAGAAAATATTAATAAATATAAAAACTAAGCAGACATGGAAGGAGACAGAAGAAAATATTTTCTCATTTTTAATTAGTGATCTCAGGAGTTTAAATATCCATGCAAGATCTGGGTGCAATTTATCCCTGCACCAAGAGTTAAGTCACCTTTTAGGACTTCTAGAAGGTAAGGTTGCTCAAATTCCAAGTCTATGTAATAAGCTTATCTTGAATGCACTTCATTGTTTCTGGTAAAACTGTACCATTTTGCATGGGTAACCACTTCCTTGAGGAGGATCTGAAACCAAAACCCACTAAGAACATTTATCTTGCTCTTTCTGTCATTGCTTAAGCTTTCTATAGGAACATCAAGGGGGTCTGTCAAGCTCCACCTTTGTGGTAGATGTACTCTGCAGATAGCAAAACCTCTGAAGTCAATCTGAATCTGTTACCATTCTTATAAATGGGCCATTTGACAATTCTCATCTCACTGTTGAAAGGATTCTTGTTATCCCAGCTCCTGTGCAAAGATCTTTCTTGTGTCTATGTCAGGAAAAAGCTTGACTTTAAAATACACTTTTACTATATGTTTCACAGCAAAATACAGTGAGAGGTTCCATGTTGATGGGAGAACCTTCTGAGAAAATACTTAAGTACTTGTATGATACTTCTGCAAAAAAAAAAAAAATCTTAGCATTTAAGCAGATAAAAATGCTATTCTAATCTATAATTCATTTCACTCCACTATGAACAGAACTAGAATGCATAAAAATAATATAAATATAGGTATCTTGCACAATATGATGTCAGCTGTACCCAGAGTGATTCTTATTGATGCTGTACAGATGAAGATTATTACCTGGTGACATATTTTGTGTGGTTTTTAAGATTTAGGGATCAAAATAAGCTTTTCTCAAAGCCCTGGCATGTTCACAGCACAAATTCCCAACTTTCACGTTTATACTTGAGATTCGGAGGTTGCTTCTACTCACATTAAAGCCATGACTAAAGTCCCACATAGTTGACCACCTCTCAGATGAAAAGATGTTTTAGATACTTCCTGAACTGTCCCATTCTAGCAGGTTTATGTATAGGGAGAGCTCTTAAAAAGAAGAATAGACAGAAATTATAGACAGTTAAAAAAATTAACAACTATCAACCTTACAACAGCAAAAATATCTGATTCTTAAAAAACCCACAACCTTTTGAATTGTTATTTAGTGTATTAAAGCAGACTAATCCAAAGGTGCAAATCTTCACACACTATCAAGACACTATCAGTTACTTCATATTATCTGAGCACTACCACTGCCAGAGCTAGCATTTAACTGTGAACGTCAGGAACAGGACAAGGAGACCTGCTACAGAGGAGGAACTCTTTCAGGCAGAAAGTATATGGCACCTCTTGCTCACAGAGCACTCAGCATATAGAGCAAACCTTACTCACTGTCCACAGTCTGATTAACTTTCAATCAAATTATGTAATCATATTCAAACTAGGTCAAATAACACTTATTCTACATTTTGGAAAAAACCTCTACACACTTAGTTGCCTTTAGAACTGTCATTGGAATATCAACTTTCATCACTACTTTTGCTACATTATCATCATCATCTAACTTGCAGAATACATAACTCAGTGTTCAACATAAGTTACTGTGAGTCAAGTCCTAACTGATCGCTTGCAGTCAAGATTTAGCCCACGTCCACACTGAAAAACTGCAACTGGAAAACAAACACAATATTCTTGCCAAATACGAAGCAAAAATGCATGAGAACATAATGGAAAACATCCAGTACTAATGACTGATGTACTCATGTAGCTGATTTCAGGAGATGATTCATAACTAACCTATAAATTTCATTAATTGGAAATCCCTCTCAGTGCTTACAATCAAGGGGGTAAAAAAATGAAATTAAGACACTTTCTGCATGCTGGTCAAAAAAAAAAAAAAACAGATAAAGCAATCATTAATTGACTTTTTGGCAGACATCTCTGTTATATCTACACAACCTAAAGATCAGCAATACATATACAAACATATATATACACACATATATACATTTATATATACACACACAGATAGATATAAATACTGAGTCTTTGTTCTGTTGTGTGTATGGAAAAAAAATATAAATTGTTTTATTTCCTTAAAAAAAAAATCAGAAAATAATTTCATTTAAATAGTAAAGATAGATTTGAAAGGATGCAGCAGTAAGGATATTTAGCAAATCTCAGTAATTACACATTTGGTATGCTGCAATATAAGATAATTCCTACAAACAAACAAAACAATTAGTATTTCCCAGTGTGTACAAAGTCGCAATACACTAAATTTAGGATCATTCATTCTTAGTTCTGTGAAAAAGTGAGTGTTAGACTGAATGTGTGTGATACTGAAAGCTTGTTTTATACAGTAACTCAGGTTCTAGTCCAGAGTTATTAATTAGTTAAATAGCAGCCAGTTCCAATGAGGATAATTCAGACTTGACTCTACATCTCTCCTTGGCTATTGCCAGACTCTACTTCCCTACAGACATGCCTGCAGACTAGTATAATTGACCCAGCTTGTAGTCATGACCCCTAATTCAAAGGGCATTCGCCTCACTGAAGCTCTGCCCTCTAAGTTACTCTTCAGAGCACTGTTTCATGCTCTGCAATCACAACAGCAAGAATCTTTCATTTAGAAAAAAAAAAAAGTAGGCTAATAACTCATGAGCCCATAAGTCTGGCCCATCTGACCAGAGATCTGTAATATGGGTTAACATCTGACCAAACTGTGAAAGTAATTGCAGCTTCTCCTGTAAAGTAGCTCCATGCTTTCCTGTGACCTGAAATATGCACCTCTAGTGACAGACCTCTCCTCTGAGAGTACTGTGGTATTTCAGCTTTGCTACACCTTTTAAAAGAAAAAAAAATCCAATAACTTTATATAATCCTTTTTTCAAGATCCTATATCCTATTACAACACTGAATTTTGACACACACGAAAAAGAAAGAAACAAACAAACAAAAAAAAAAAAACCACACACAAAAAGCCCCCAAACCAAAACACCTCTAGTCTTTAAAGCATACCAGTACTTAAACTGACATGCTTACCACCACTGTGAGTTAGGTCCGCTTATTTCTTTGAGGAACTAAGAATCTGTGGCAGTACTACAATCCTTCTTTGGCTACTCATGGGAAATATTAACTATGACTATGCACCCAGAGAACAGTAAGCCATGAAAAACAGAACCTGAAAGAGGGAATTTAGCATTACATTTCTTATTTCCCCTATGTCCGTAAATGAATAGTATGGGAAATACTGAAGTTATTGTGTTTTTACTGCAAAAGTTCAGAAATACTACATCTTGGTTTGGATACCAAGCCACATCTTGCATTAGGTAAAAAAAAACTTAAGATCCATAATATGAACTGAAGAATACTCACAACTGGTGGGGGAGGGGAGGTGTCAAAAAAAACTTTTAACAAAATATAAATGGAAATACTTCGGACTTCATTTTTTCCATCCTCACTAAGCTATTTTTCAGCTCTGCCTCTAAGCTGGTATGCACATACACACACACACTTCATAGCCCTGTACTCAATGGAAGGATAAGAAGCAAAACAGAAAGCTGCCAATCAGGTACTTTCAGAATTTTGATCTCTAAAGCAGTGTTACATGTCAGTTACACCATGATAACATGGGTACACTAGTCTAGCATTATGAGAAATAAACCAGCAGTTTTATTACAAGCAAAATAATTTAAATAATTGAGGAAGGGTTACAAATATAAGAATTTATGTGGGTTTTTTGGGAGGGTTTTGTCTCACCTATAGGCATCTTGCGGAGTTGTAAGGTACCGGGTCCTGTCTGGATCCGGTGTCGGGGACCATGTGGCTGGAAACAGGGCATGGTGAAACGAATATGGATAAGGAAACCCCACGGACCGCATGGTTGGTCACGGGGGATGCCACCTTCACCAGGGCCCCCCCTCCCAGCAGAGCTCAGCCAACCAGGGGGAGGGCAACGCCCTCTCTGTGACA
>VXAU01002513.1:0-11775 GCA_013399695.1 Formicarius rufipectus | reverse complement strand
CTGAAAGCATTGGTTTTGAATTAGGAGGAGTGCTTTTTGGACCCTAGGGTCCTGGGCACCCAGTACGTACTGTTTAGCATCTTCCTGTGCGCCTTACCTTTTCGTTTTATATTTTGCCATTTCTAAATTTAAATAAAAGAGATTTTTCTCACAGCATCATCAAGTATGGTTATGTCATCTGCTTGCCTAGTGTCACAAATGTAGAAAAATGCCTACAAAGAATTCTCATTTACCTGTCCAAGGGCAGCAGGAGTTGTACTACTTACTCATCAGAGGAAAGATTGGTGCTTGCGACCACAATCTCTCTCAAGAGGAAACTGCTCTTTGGAAAGCATAATGAGAAATATTACTATGTACCATATTATAAGTTAAATATGTGCTCTAAATCCAACTGGAATTGTGTCAGTGAGCTGTGAAAAATCCATCCTAGTAACTCCTGTACTCATTTATTGAGTCTACAATGACATGGCATTGTCCTGACAATCATAACTTTAGCAGTAGTTTTTGCAGGATATGGCCAAGTGCAAGGAATCCACATATAAATACACAGGTACAGTGAAGTAAATGTCAGCCCCGGAAATCCCATCTTGCACAAGTTTTAAATGCTCACTTCTCTTTAAGCTATATTTTGATCTTTCTAAAAAATGTGACAAAGGGGATAAAGATCTTGATACAAGTCAGATGCCACATGTAAAACAAAGAATAAATTAGAATCAAGCTTTCTGTTCCACCCCTATTGAAAGGCCTTACCTTTCAAAGTAACCCATGTAAACTGCTCAGTAGGGTTTTTCCCCTTAAAGACTTGAATATCAAGAAAGTGCTGAAAGCCACTCTTCCCAAAAATGAGAGCACTTGCCAATAAATCACAACTGTTTCACCATATGCCACACCATTCTGCCAAGTATCACCAGCCTGTTCTACTTTTAAGCAAATTTCATTATAACATAGCTCAGAGCAATGCTCATTAAAAAGTACACAGAAAAATGTCAAGTTGTTTTTATATTAAAAAAATGTGACTTTGTTTTCCATTAAGATTTCACATTGGTATTTATTGAAGAGAAAAACCTGAGAAAACTCACCTCAAAAAATCACCACTCACTTCTGAGAACAAGATGACAGCCCTGTCAACTGCTCTGTCACAATGATGTTGTGTTACTTTGAGGACTGCCCATTTCCCAGTACTCTGCTGAGATCTCCAACTTAAGCACACTCAATCATCCTTCCTGTTGGTCTTATTGAACAGGAGTTCAGCATACAGCTGTTTCTTTGGATAGCTTTGAATAGGTGTGTGCAGTCTTTTGCATTACAGAGGTTCACTCTAATCAGTTCTAAGAGTCATCAAAGAAATCATTAAGTCCTTTCAGCTTTTTCGCAAGCCTGTACAACTCAGCACCCAATCTTCCATAAAGCAGCTGGCAAAATTGGTCTTTACCTGACGAACTATCCAAAAACTAGTCCAAATGCCGACCTGATTTAAACTCTGATCTCACTGGACTCATGGGGTAGAGTATGCAAATCAGTTAAAATCTGGCTTTAGATTCTCTTTGGGTTTTTTTTGTCCTGAAATAGATCAACTCGTGGTTTTCACATTTTAACCTGATGAATCATTGCTAAACCTATCACAGTTGTTTTTTGCTGGTTTTTTTGTTTTGTTTTGTTTTTCAAAGTAGAAACATTAGCTTTTCATTAGAAAAAAAATACTTTTATCTTCCATTTACTCATATCCAATATTTCTTGGACAACAAGGCCAACAATTGACCAAGAAACATGTCTGCTTCCTGGTACTGTTACAGTTTAGTGGACATTATAAACTAGTCATTAAAAGTAAAAATCCAAAGTAAAATTCTACATCAGAGTAGTTTCCTTTTGAAAAAAAAAATCAGATTTTTCATCAGATTTCAAACTATGATTTAAGGGTTCTATATGTTTTGGTCTATATGTTATAATGCATGTCCAACCACTGGATACTGCCAGTAATAATAAGCACCACAGTACAGCCTCTGAAAAGCAAGGTAGCTCTAGGGTCATTCTATGTAATTGATGTCCAAAATTCAATTTTAATGAATATATGAAACTGCTTATATTGCCTTTCCATTGTAGCATTTGTTTTCACATGTTCTTACATACCCTCCTACCATTGTCTAAAGGCCTTCCTGTTCCAGATCAGCAATTTGCTTTTCCTAAGTATTTTCATTCTTGTTGCCCCCTTCTTGTAGTTTTAGTTCAATTAACCAAACCTGGACCAAAGCTATTATTCTTATTTATGGGCTATATTAAAATTAATAAGTGCTTTTAGGACAAAAACTATCTGTTCAGCCTTTCATTCAATGATTTTGTCCATCCACATTCTTTTTCAACCCATAAGCCTCAAAGAATTGCCTATGGAGAGCAACATTTAAACCAGCTCTTTTATCCTCCGCTGCTGAAACAGCAAAACAAGTAATTTTAGTATTATTTTACTGAAGTTTCATTCTGAATTATTGAAACACTACTGATGCAGAAATTAGGCAGTTTAGCCCATGACAACAATTTTTGTAGACTTCCTTCTCATCCCACTTTTAAATGGCTCAGCTCTACCTTGATTTTGTATTTGAAATCAGTTATATGAATTAATCTTATTTATACTATGTACATAATGAAAGGATAATTGTTTATAGCCTATTTTGCTGTGCTCTGTTAAGTTCCATCACACCTTTCCAGAAATAAATGTACTGCAGTCCCCAATTTTTCAAAGAAACACCAAGTGTTAAGGACTTAGATCTGTTTCCATATCAAATGCCTTTTCATTCTTGCCCATTTCCATGAAAAAGTTCCACCTTCACTCACAAGTTTGAGACTCAGGGCTTTCCCAATAATTGAAGATATTTTAGAATCCTAATACTGTCAGTTAACAATTGTATCTTTGGTAACATAAGTTTTTCACTGCTACTTTTAAGGAGCAACAGCATTGTTGATCTGTTTCTAAAGAGGGTTAGGCACAACCTGGTTTAATGTGGAAGTTTTAATAAAAACTTCACAGTTTTGGGAATACATTACTCTTTCTTATTATGCTCAAATATTTACACACAAGGCTTAAATAACACAGCAAGCTAGTAACAGCAGAACAAAACAGGGAACAAACTCTGTTTGCCGCTTCTCAGATCTCTATTCTGGATCTGCAACAGTACAAAAACAACCTGGAAGTTCCTCGATGACATTATAGGTCAATAGCTCAGACCTAAAATATTTTGGTGCAGCGTAATTTGGATGCATCTCTGCAATACATATTATTGCCTGCATTAGTTACTGCCTGTCACTTCAAAAGGCTAGCCAAATAAAGGGATTTGAATGAATCCCTTTTGAAATGAAAGTATTAAAATGAAGTATTACTTCTACTGTACAAGTATAGGAATGGAAACAAAGAGCAGGTTGATGACTTGCCCCAAGGCACAATAAATCTGTGTCAGAATGCAGACAGAATAATTGATAAGTGTTTGTCTTGCACTAAAAAAAACCAGTCCAGATATCAGTTTATAACTGATACTTTTTAGCAACCAGGTAACTGCAGATAAAATTACACCCACTTTCATCCCAACTTTCACTCAGAACAAAGAAGTAGAATCAGGTAGTGCTGGAAGTCAGAGGGACACACTTTGCAAGGCATACATATGCAGAGGTACACACTTTTTAACTCCTAGTCCAAGGGAAATTTTCAATTCCTTCCTTTTGAATAGCATAGGATTAATTACTATTTCATTTTCCACATTTGTTCTTCACTAGTGTCCCACAGACTATCAATAAATAACATTAGGCATAAAATGCAGCCAGAGCTTTAATACAGACCTGCTCCGAGGCTGAGGCCCCGCTTGCCCACAGCCCGTTCATAGGTATAGCTTCTCCTCACCTTAAGTGAACTAAGAGCAGCATCAGACGGAGTCCGGGTGACTTCTAGCTTTTATCAAAGGGAAGCATTAAGAGCACCAGGGCTGTAGACAGATGGGACAGACAGGCACCATGGGAACCTGCTTTGGAACATTCTTGCAACTGTCTTAAAGAAAAGGTAAACGCTACTTAGCTTTCTGATGCCCTGAGTCACTGTTAATCAAACCTACTTTTCCAAGGGAAGTTCTACAGATGTTTTACATGAACAGATACCACAATTAGAAACTGTATAAACAGATCTTCAAACAGCACTTTAACGAGAATGCAAAAACACACACTGTTGTCAATGTTCCAGTCAGATGCTAATTAAGGAAGTATTCAAACGCCTCTCTTCAAGGATCACTCTTGAAAGCATATAGATTAATTCTAGAAGAAACAGGAGACACTAACCTTTCTATCTAATTGGTGTAGTGATAAGTTATGCACACTGCATTGAGAGCTGCTGTCAACTGCCTCCTCGTCACAGATTGCATGTACCTTTGTGTTTCAGTAAAGTCAGTGAACTGCATTTGGATTACATTCTAACACCAGGAATAAGTACGCTGAAGAAATCAAGAACCACACTTGATTTTTGGCACTTATGTGAAGAATTCCAGGAAAATTGTTCTCTACCTTTCCAGCAAATTTGAAAGCTAGTGGATTGTTAACAGTCCCCACAGGGAAACATCACAATTTCCCATAATGTTAATTTATAATCAGATTATTAATATTTGTTAAATACAGAAATGTATTATTTCTCTGGTATTTATTTTCCTATTGTGATTTGGGAAAGCCCATCATTTACTCTAAAAGAAAAGAAAAAAAAAAGGCAAAACAAAACAGTGTTGGCTTGCAGCATTGACACCTTGAACCACTTTTAGTAAATTAAATGCCTGATTAAGTAAAAGTTAGAAAGGTTGGAAGAAATAAAGACTTACCTATCAAAAATTAAAATTTTCAGAATAAATGAGTCACAAAAACCTAATCATAGTGCTAAATGATTCATTTGCTACTTTTAGCAGACATTCTCAGAATAGCCTTGTCTGATTTACCTTCAAATCAGAAGAAAAAGCCTGAGAGCAGTCGAACATTTAACACTTCGGACCACTTAACGCAGAAAAAGAAACTGTGTGATAACATTTAGCAGCCTAGGCAGCACACAGGGTGACCCTACTTCCAGAGCACATTTAGATGTGACAGCTGTACAACAACTCACTGGTCTGGAGTAGAGAAAATGATGTGTGCAATATACAAACACAAGATTACCTTGTTGAAAAGCAAGTGTTACAGAAGTGGTTTTGAAAAATGTATGTCAAACGCTTTTATTTACTAAAACAATCTTGGAAAATGCATACAAGAAAGGAGATAAAAATTCTTTAGACTAAATAATTAAAGAAACACTATTTTTAGTGAGGGTGCAATTGAGAACTTCTGTAACAGGCTGGAGTTAATTCACAAATTCTCTGCTTATCATACTGACCAACAGGTTGACAACCTGGTCTAGTAGAAGTTGCTTCAAGCAGAGGGTAGAATACATGATCTCCCAAAGTCCTTGCTACTTTAAAGAAGGGACAGAACCCTTGATTTTACAGTCAGAAACCCTTTAGTCTGTCAAATCTTCCCAATACTGTATAACAGTATTGTAATGCTGTAATGTGGCAGATCACATTTGTCTTCTATGGTGGAAACAGAAGATTGCAAAGGTACAGAAGTCTCCACTTATTTTCACAGTTTCAGTTACTTCTGCTCTCTTCTACCTCTCTATGCACTAACACGCTCCAACAGTAAGATGGAAAGCTCATGGATTTCATTCTGTTTCAAGTCAGGACTCTTACAAGAATCAGATCCTCTCCAAAAGTTTCAAAGAGATGACAACTCCATGGAGAAGAACAAAATGCACCAAAAAAACCCACAAAACAAAACAAACCCTCCTCATCTATGTTTTTTGGGTTTTGTTTGTTTGTTTTTAATGTGTATGTATTTTGCCCAGAATACTGCATCCAGCTCTGGGGTCTCCAACAAAAGAACACGAATCTGCTGGAGTGAGTCCAGAAGGGGGCCACCATCAGAGGGCTGGAGCACCTTACTATGAGGAAAGGCTAAGAGAGTCAGAAGTGTTCAGCCTGAAGAGAAGGCTCTATGAATATCTCATTGCAGCCTTCCAGTACCTAGAGGGGGTTTAGACAGAAAAGGAGTTTTTTACAATATATAGTTTATGACATGTAGTGTCAGGACATGGTGGAATGGCTTTAAACTGAAAGGGAGTAGGTTTAAAGGTATTAGGAAGAAATTCTCCATTACTAGAGTGGCGAGGCACTGGAACAGGTTGCTCAGAGATGTTGTGGATGCCCCATCCCTAAAAGTGTTCAAGGTTGGATGAGGCTATAAACAACTCAGTCTAATGAAAGGTGTCCCTTCATATGGCAGGGGGGTTGGACATGGTTGATCTTAAAGGTCCCTTCCAACCCAAAACACCATGATTCAATGAATTACCCATTTCCTCTCTCTTGTCTTCCCCCCCTCTCCTGTTTTTATTTGTGTAATAGCTAGGACACTCAGTGAAATTTCCTCCTGCCAATAAACTCCCATACTGCTTGAATACATTGACAAGTAACTTTATTTTGCAGTCTACTTGGACAGGGATTTTTGAATGCACTATTAGCATGCAAGCTCTTCAATCAGTCATGTTTGTACACACTGTATATATAGTAATAGTATAGTAATATATAGTAATATAATATAGTAGTACAGTATAGTATAGTAATTTAACTATGGCAAAATTAACACATTCATACTGAGGAAGGTAATATGAATCTCTAGAAAAAAAGTCTGTTATTTAATACCCGTCTCTCTATTGCTCTAAATGTTAAACACATATAACCTTTCAGAAAGAATTAAAAAAAGGCCAACCAAATCTTAGCACTGAAGTAAATCAAACCTTATAACAACATCCACAATACAAAACAAGTTAAATACAAAATACCCTTTATGAATGCATTAAAAATTGCAAGGAGCTCATGTGTCAAGTGCTAATACATTTATTTCTTGAGCAAGGATTTTTAACATCACACAAATATGTATTTCTGACAAGAAAAGCAATTTCTTATTTAAATGTGACATTTTCTTCAAGAATGTCAACACTCATGGAACTTCCACCACAGACAAACCACAAAGATCAGTCTCGTACCAGACTCTATACATGCTAGAGTTTATGACCACAACACACCAATGTGCTAACAGAAAAATCTGTAGTGCTCCAGTACTGACAAATTTAATTATGTTTGCAGTACTGCAGAGAGGCAAAACCCTTTTACTAAGATCTGAAAGGAATCGGTACACTGCCACTGATGTTTGAATGAAGTGGCATGCTGCCCCCCACTCCCCAAAGGAAGAATTCCATTTTAATTTACCAAATTGGACTAAAACTGTTCACCAAGAACCTTTTTCTCAATATTGTGTCTGTTTTACTCATAGGACTTCAGTGATGCCTCAGGCTGGCTTTACAAGTGATAATATTAATGGTTGAGCTAGTAAGAAACATCTGGAAAGATAAAACACTCAGTTATACAAGAATTGGGAAGGATCACTGGAGAAGGATCTCCTTTGCTCAAAACCGCTCAAGACAAGTCCAGGCAACCTCCATTCTCAGCCACTCTGTGCTAAAGTGACTATCTAGGGCCTAAGGACAAGGTTGGATACTAAGTGCAAACTTCCTCAGTTTCCTTGCATTTAGTTGAACACAGCCTGAACCTCAGGTTATGGGTTTTTACACACTGTTGATACACACTTAGAGGGAAAGCAGGTGTGAAAGCCTAAGAAATGCTGCAATTGATGTAATTTTGTTCTGTGTTCACCCTGACAATCTTAATAACTTTAGATTACTTTATCAGGTGGTAAATTGAATTTTGGTAAAGGATAGCAGCACATGCAATGAACCAAGCCCAAGTACCTATCCAGAAGAGATTACCAGCTATAAGAAAATAGGTAGTAGGCAAAAGATGCTATGTTGTAATCATATTTTGGACTACACTTGAGAAAAATGCCTATGCTGCAAGACACTAAGATCAGAAAACTATAAATCCCCTCATTCCAAGAGTTTCAAAATGCCCAGCTACCGGCCACTGTTTCACACAATTGTGTACGTGCACTCATAAAAAAAAGATAACCTAATTCAATTATATTACACCTTAATGTCTTGGAACATACAACTTTGTTCTTTTACTGATAAAAGGATCTTGTTCTTGAACTAGAGTACACAACCCTCTTGGACTAATGCTGGCAAGGGCTTGTCTTTAATAATCCACCACTCCATGCTGCACAAAAATTCTGATTTGTTTTTGGCATAAAACATAATGAGACATATTTCTGTTAAAAAACAAACAAACAAACCAACAAACAAACCAACAAACAAACCAACAAACAAACCAACAAACAAAAAAACCCCACCAAAAGTACTCTATTTCTTCAACAGCATTACAAAACCATATTTTATCTATTCTGCGTGAGAAAGCTGACAAATACTAAGCACCATCCACAAGCTCATATACCAGAGCACTTTATCCTGAAAGTCTGATAAGAATTACTAGATAGTAAAGAAGGGGGGTTGGGAAATAAAGGGGAAGTAAAGAAATTACTGCAGCCGAGCTAATATAGAAAGGAGCAAATTGCCAGAAGGAAATATTTTCAGCTGCATCTTGTGAACTTAAGTGACAGGGTGTCAAGGAGCTGAACTCCACAAGAATCAGGTATTCAGTTCTTCCACCATGTTCCTCTGCCATGACATGCTTTAATTAACCATTTTTCTGAAGGTAAACAGAAGTAGACTTGAACTCCTTCCACCCTTCACAGACACACACAGACATATACATTAGAGGTACTTTTCTTCATTTTGCTCTATTACTGCAAAATACTATTTCTGGCTCTTACTTACTGGCTCCACTTAAAAACAGTGGAAGGAAAAACGAAATTTTAAATGAAACAAAACAGGACTCTGGGAACAGTGATACCAAGTAGAAATAAAATAAGCAATCAGAAGGCAATATTGCTAATTTCCTGTTCATTATTATAATTTTATTATCTATTTCTTACTCTCCAACATTAGATAAGGCAATGAATATTAAGGTACCTATATACTAATGTCTCATTAATGTACATTAATGTACACTAAGGTCTTCTCAAAGGTGACAACTTATACTATAAGAGTTAGCACATTTTAGGATATCCTCCAACCACAGTATTGGAGAAGTACTAGACAGACTGATTTTTAAATTGTCAGTTAAAAACTAAAGCAAGTTCTCTTTCCAATCCTTGAACCTCCTGGCACACCTGCATATATGAAGAAGAAATAGTCTTCCAGCATTTTTATTTATTTACAAAATATTTCACTGCTAGAGACAGAATTTAGCATTCAACTGGGAAAAAAAAGCACCCTACAGTTTAATAATCATATGGAATTCAACAGATCTATTTGTCTTGGTAATGTTACATAGAAAGTTCAGAATTCCCAATCAAAATCTTTTTAAAAACAAACATATTTGAGCAAAAAACATTTTGCAAGTTCATTTCAGTTTTTGCACTGTTTTTGTCAGTAAAAAACAAATGAAAAGTACTCATGTTCTTCAGACTTCTCATGTAATTTATGAAAGATATGTAAAAAAAAATTCTAAAAAGATTTTCAGTTTCACTTTAAAAAACCCACTGAATACTTAATTAACCTTATACAATCATTTCCCATTTTCCATTTGACCTGTATTCATTACTTACACCAATTTTCCCTCAATAGTCACTGAACAAAATTTTCCATATAGAATTCATAACAGAAATTCCACCAGCATATTCTCTAAGATTTAAACACTATTAAATAGATGCAAATATTTATTTTACAAACACACATCAAGTGCTGATATTCATTTACTACAGGACTCCACTTCCTAGAAATGTGTCTCCAGAATGCAACTGCAGATCACACACAAGCTTTCTTCAATCAAATCTTCACTGTAGTTTCTAAAACCTCAATAAGGCATAATAAGCAATTTTTAAGAAGAGCATAATTTATTTCCCCCAACTAAAGAATATTATACATGTAAACAAAGAGCAACACAGTGACCTGACTGCTATGAACATCGACAACTCTGTTGAAATGGAAACTGCAACAGCATCAGCTGCATAATACATTACAACAGCATTTAAAACCCTGTCCTTCACAAAAGAAGCTGCAGAGTCTCTCAGTTCAGCACAGCACTCACCTGCCATGGGGGTTCACATGCCTTAGTACTTCTGCACTATTAATTTAAAGCAGTTTAAATTTAAAGTAGTCTTAAGCTACCTAAAGATTAACAATTTCATGCAGCAGAGAATTAGGAAAGACATTTTTGTCAAAACATCAAGCTATCAAAAGCCAGGAGAACAACTGAGAATCAATGCCACTTAAGATGCAGATGATAGCAGGATAAGCACAGGGAAACAAACCTCACATTAGGAAAAAAATTCAAAAGGCTGAATGCACTACATAGATAATGCATGCAGCTGGTCTTCAGTTAAATTCCCTTCAAAGCCTTACTTGTGTTTAACCTGCAGCAGTGCTGAAAAGAAAGGGAATACAATAAAAAGTCAGGGTTACAATGCAAGAATTAACAAAGATTGCCCAATAGGTCGTTGCCATTGTGCAGCTGAACATCATCTTGTATCCTAGGAAACGCTGAGGTAGTCCAAACACCATCATGTCTTTTCCTCAAGTTACAATTCATTTCCACTAACCATATCATCATTGATCACCTGCTGAAGTCTTTAGGTCCCCAAGGATTTTCTTGTATTTAGTAAGGCTTCCCCTTAGCCACATCTCTTCATATGCCTTTCCTGGCCTCTCAATAAGAGACTAACTTCTCTCAATTTCACTGTACATAAATGCAGCAATACAGCACTCTCCACAGATAAATCAAGAACAACCTAAATAACCCAGAAAGATATATAGGAAAAGCAGCACAAGGTAGTTTTTCACCTCCTAGTATCAGCCTTCACTCAGATGTAAATGAAAGGTGCATACAGAATCTCTCCTATTGTCCAGCCTCCTTGAGCTCTCTGTTCATCTAACCATATATAACAAAAACCGTAAAGAAGGAATAAACAGGAACAAAATATATACTGAGAAGAAAAAATCACTGAGAACTGAAACCAAGAAAGAGACAAGAAAAAGGGAGGCACTGGAAGGCAGAAGTTAAGATAGAACACAAGGAACATTGTATATATGTATTCACTAAGCTCTTCTTGTAAAACAGCCATTGTTATGCTACTTGGTGCTATGGGACTCTTCAAAATAAGATCCAATTGAACATATTAGTTTCAGAGTGTTGAATGTGTGATGTAACACTGGAAAAGATTTGCATTTCTATTAATTTTTTAAAAGTTATTACCAGCACATTCATTGTCCAAACATTCTAAAAAGGAAATAAATAACTCATGGCAGATGTTTTACACACATAGCCAACACAGGGCATGTTTTTTCTGCCACTCCTCTTTAAACACACCTACAAACAGGCAATGAAATTTTACTATTCAAAAAAATATTGATCCAGTTCTTTTCCTACTACAAACACTGCATTAGCCTTCAGGGCAAGATTCTTTTCATCAATCAAAGCCACATACACTGAAGATTGTCTCTGATTGGTTTTGTTGTTCCTTTCGAGAGGAGAACAAAGACATTTGAAGGCAGTAATGGTCTGCTAAAACTAAGAACTGCAGATTCAAATATTGGATTTCAGCTGGTTTACATAAATTGGGGATCAAGTAAATATTCCACTGGGGGTCTATGTACTGGACATTTGGAAGACCAACACAAAAATAACATTACATTATCATCATCAGCATCATGGCTAGACT
>VXAU01002511.1:11841-28204 GCA_013399695.1 Formicarius rufipectus | reverse complement strand
AATAGGAATACACACCAACTGGGCTCTTCACTAAGGAACTCCTTTAACCTCCAACTCACCCTCCTCCCCAGCCCCAGCGCTGCAGGTGCTTTGTAGAAAACACATTTTTCTTTCTATTAATAACTGCTTTATTTCCATTAATAGCTCATTGCAAAGGGAGCACATTTTTCTTTCTATTAGTGCTTTATTGGTGCTCAAGTGATGGCTCCACCTGAGGGGACACTGCAGCCCTTTGCACACACAGGGCCCTGCTGCCTGCCCTGCCTGCAGGCTGTGCTGCTGAGGTGCAGCCAGGGAGCTTGGGTGCTGGAAGGGTGGGGAGACTCTTATTGTTTCTTTAAAAAAAATCATAATTTAAAGGTTAAAAACTTAAAAATTTGTTTTAATTTTTATTTTTAAATTATTGTTTATTGTTTTCAGTGTTTTTTGTTTTGGGATTTGTTTTGTTGGGGTTTTTTTGAGGTTTTGGTCGGTTGGTTTCGTTTTTGGGTTTGGTTTCTTTGGGTTTTCTTTGTTAGAGGTGCATTTCAGGCTGGAGAAGAGAAGGTTGTGTGAGACCTCAGAGCCTCTCCCAGTATGTGAAGGGGCTGCAGGGAAGCCAGAGAGGGGCTGTTCATCAGGAGCTGCAGTGCCAGGACAGGGGGAAAGGGGAAATTCAGGAGGGATACCAGAAGGGATTGCTGTCTGGGAGGGTGGGCAGACCCTGGCACAGGGTGGGCAGAGAAGCTGTGGCTGCCCCTGGATCCCTGGGAGTGTCCAAGGCCAGGTTGGAGCACCTGGGATAGTGGGACGTGTCCCTGCCCATGGCTGGGGTGGCACTGGATGGGCTTTGAGGTCCCTTCCAACCCAAACCATTTGGCATCCAGAGATCCCCACTGCGTGGGAAGGGAAATCCAGGCTGCTGTGGGGATGCCATGGATGGATGCTGCCCCACATCCCTCCCGGGACTCCTGCTGAGTGCAGTCACCCTTCTCCTGCTGACATCTCCGTGGCCAGGAGCTCCTGCAGGGTGCTTGTCCTCGCAGGGGCCTTCCTGGGAAGCAGCCAGAGATCCCCCTCTGGAATACTCTGCAAGGTCGCTGCTCCCCAGTTAATAGTGCCTGGCTGCTGCTTTGCTGCTCCTGCCCCTCAGGAGGGTTGCGCAGGTGCTCTGCTGCTCGTCTGACTCAGGAAGGGGGGAAACAGAAGGTGGTGATGTTTAAAGAAACCAGTGGTCTTCTGGAGTGGAGCTATGTATTAATTAATGAAATTAGTTAATGGCAGAATGGCTTGGATTGGGAGGGACCGTAAAGATCATCTTGTTCCAAGCCCCCTGCCATGGCCACCTTCCACCAGACCAGGTTGTTCCAGGCCCCATCCAGCCCTTCCCTGAACATTTCCAGGGATGGGGCATCAGCAGCTGCTGGGATCACCTGATCCCAGATGTCCTTCTCCACACTCACCCAGTCCTGCTCCCCTGGCACAGGGTCTGATCAACGTGCTTCTTTTGGGCCTCCCGTGTGTAAGGACCAGCTGTCAATTAAGTGATGATGATATGAAATTAATTCCCCAAACGGGAGGGACTCCCTGGCTGCTGTGGCCTGATGTTTGCACCAGGCTGGGCTGCACGTGGGGGCTTGGACCACCCTTTGTGCTCCTGGTATTTGGGGATAAATGGATGTGCAGAAGGTCTGAGGTGGGGGAAGGGAGAGGGGGGCTTTGGAGGCTGCCCATGCAAGTCCCATGAAGGGCTGAAAACCTGGGCTGGGTGTGCTGGGGGACAGTCCCCAGAGGGTCCCCTGCACATCACGGGGGACAGCGCCAGCCCCAGGTCTCAGCCAAGCAACAAGGCTGGTCACAGGGGCAGCCTGTGGCTGTGGCAGCTCCCACGGAGGGGGCCAGCAGGGATGGGCAGGACCCAGGGAAGGAAAGCCACGTGCTCCCGCCGGGGAGCTGGGGTGGGTTTCAAAGGAACCACCGTCCTGCTGAGGGCAGGGGAGATGCTGGGGCTGGAGGGTGCAGTGGTTGTGTCTCCAGCGGTGGGCAAGAGCCTCCGGTGGCACAGCAGCGTTGGAATAAAGCTTGGAGCAGGATCAGAGAGTCACAGAGTGGTGGGAAGGGACGTTAAAGCTCATCCAGTTCCAGTCCCTGCCATGGGCATGAATGGAATGTGCTCTTGGGGTTCTCCCCAGCCCCGTTTGCCATGATGCCCCTTCCTGCTTGTTCTAGGACTGCTGACTAATGTCTGACCCCCGTGCTTGGAGGATTTGCATCCTCCCAAGAGAGTTCTCTTTTATGACCAGCTGCAATTTGTCTCCCAGGCCTCCCCACCCTCACAGCCAAGAATTCCTTCCCAATATCCCATCTAACCCTGCCCTCTGGCAGTGGGAAGCCATTCCCCCTTGTCCTATCACTCTGGGCCCTTGTCCAAAGTCCCTCTCCAGCTCTCTTAGAGCCCCTTTAGTTGCAGGAGGCCTCTAATATCCCCCAGGCAGTTCAAATGTCCAGCACTGCTTTCCTCCTGTGGTTCTTCCTGCTGGGAAGAGGTTCCCGAGGTTCCCAAGGTCCCCAGGGCAGAAGGTGGCATCAGGACCACCCCAGCTCCGTGTCCAGGGCTGTGTTTTCCCCCTGTCAACTCAGGCTGAGTCCTTCACTTGTGCTTGGCTGCATCATTTTGCATGAATTGCAATTGAAAGAGCTGTTGGCATATTGGAGAAACAGCCTGAACTAAAGAGGCAGAGTTGAGGAGAGGTGAGGGCAGAGTAGGACACCCCGGTGGGGGCCAGCAGCAGCAGTTCTGCAGGGAGTCACAAATCACATGCCAGGAATGTTATTTCATTAAAAAAAATAATCAAGTGACAACTGAAAATAGATCTTTTGGGGCAAGTAATGTGCTGAGGTGTGTGAGGAGGATGTGTCATCCTTCCACGTTAGTCAGGCCTCGGCTAGGCTCTTTTATTCAGGTTTGGGGGTTGTGCTTCAGCAGAGTCACAGACCAGACCAAGTCCTGAGGACACCCCTTGGAGAGGTCAGGAGTGCAGTCGACGTGGTTGTTGCAGGAAGGTGGAAAGCGTGGGATGGTTTTGGGATGCAGAAATGGATTGTTGCCTCTGCATCTCTGCAGTGTGAGGTGGAGTGGGGCGCTCAGACCTTCTCACAGCCAGGAGGAGCAGGACTTGGGTGGCTAAAGTAAAGATGTGTGAAGTGCTTTGCTGGAGCCAGTCCGAGGGGTCCTGTGCACGTCTGGAGCTGCCAGCAGGATATCTCCACAGGCCCCCTCTGAATCGAGGGGGGAAATAAGCCATTACCATTCATTGTCTGCATTGATTTTCTGCCTGCAGTGACCTTGGTGCTGCTGCTGTTCCTTTCTGCTCCCCAGGGCACAGGTTGGATCAAGCCATTACACTTTTAATAAAAGCTGCCTGAGTGTCTGTGTGGGGACATGGGATTTATATCATCTCAGTGGCTTCTGCAGGTCACCAAACATTGCCCCACTGCCCTCTCTCGTTCCTGCCTTGCTCCCAGTCCTTTATCCCATGTTGGGGTCCAACTGTTGGAGTCTTACCCCGTGTTGGACCTTGTGTGTCTTTGCAACCAAGACAACCCACCCCTCAGTGGGCTCACCTGGCACCAGAGGTTGATGTGGGACCACTGCCCCTGCCCTGCCTGGCTGGGAAACACCACGAGGTGTTCAGGACGAGTGTGGATGTGGCACTTGAGGACAGGGGGCAGTGCTGGGGAATGGTTGGACTCGATGGTCTCAGGGCTTCTCCAGTGGGATTGGTTCTGTGACTCTGTGGCTCGAGAGCAGGATGTCCACGTGGGTATTGCAGAGGTCAGTGGAAAATGCCTGATCATTTGGGGCAGGACCAGGGTTTGATCGACCAGAGCAGAGCATGCCCAAGAGTGACCCCATTTAACTGCTTAACAGAGAAACCCCAGCGTGGCAGCTCCCAAACAATCCTTTCCCCCACCCTCCTCTGGGTTGGTTTTTCTCTTGGCTGGCATGTTAGTTATGTTTTTTGCAAGGCAATCTTTAATTATTACTTAATATAAACATTTTATGAACTGCTCTGGGAGGTGAATTATTTATGGGAGGGGAAGGAGGGCTTTTTCTGAGCCCTTCTGCTCTGTCAGTTGCAATAAATCTCAGGCTGGGAGTGTGTTTAAAGGCTGCACGCCCTGCCTGGGAGACAGGAACGCTGCCTTCTCCCATCAGCTCCCCTCTCAATTAACTACCTCCTTAATACATTTGTCCCTGGCATGGTTTATTTCTCCATTAAGCTTGGAACAACTCCAAAGGAATAAGTATTTGCAAGTGGTCTCCTGTCCAAAGGAGACAAGTATTATTTACCCAGCAGGTACAAGTGGCTGTAAACATTTGCTCTGCCCACAAAAGTGCTCCAGGAGAGCAAATCCTCCTTGCATTTCCTTGCAGAAGATTTACAAAAGTGATGCTGTGGATTGTCAGTCCCCAGATTTGCTGCCTGGGAGCGTGTTGTTGCTTTGGGGAAGGGATGGCTGTGCACGGGTTGGTGTGCTTGGGGTGTGGCAGGGGAGTGTGGGATGGGTGGTGCTTGCAAGGAGCCTGCAGTGGGTTGTTCGGCCCTGTGTTAATGATGTCCTTCTTGGGAAGTGCGTTCCCATCAGCCAGGGATGGGATTTTTCAGGCTGTTGACAGCCACATCACGGTGTCACCCCCCTCCAGAGCCACAGGAGCATCGGTGCAGCTCTGCCCCAGAGCAGGCAGCCCATTTGCAGCCTCCCCTAGGTGTTTCAGGCTGAGTCTGGAGGTGCCAAAAGGCTCCAGGGCATCAGATCCCTGGGTGGTACCACGCCATGGGCTTGGCTTCCCAAGCCGTGTCAGGGCAGATGCTCCCCAAAATGGGAACAGGCTCTGAGTGTCTGGGGTGTTTCTGGGTTCCTGCTGGCAGCGGTTCTGAGTCCCCTGTGCTGGTGGCACACATCCTGGGATGGTCTGTCTCATGAGTGTGTCTCCCTGGTTGTTTCAGCGTGCTGGGGGTGATGCTTTTGTTGGAGCTCAGTGAGGGACCTGGGAACTTCAGCACCTTTGGTATAAAGACACAACCAACCCCTTTGGTCTGAGTTTTGCTGTCACAGCGCTCCACATCTTGCAAGAACTGGAGAAGCCCTTGAAAACAATCAGTTATAAAAAATCCTTTCTCACCATTTCCCATATAAAGCTTTCTGAGCTTTCTCCTTGCCCTTTATTTCATGCTGGCTTTGGTGTGGACACCACGGTACCTCCACTGACCACTAATGGCTCCATTCACTCCCACTGGCCCTTGTTTTGAACTAATTAGGAGGAGATTTCACAATAGAGCCATCTGCTCCAGTGCCTTCTGCTGTCTCTTCCCCAGACTCCCCCGAGACAGCTTTGATGGCCCCAGTATTTACCATTTTGGTTCCACGGGACTAATCTAGTTGTTGGGGAGCCAGAGTGAGCGAATCCTCCCCATTACTGATGGACAAGTGATGCTGGTGGTTTCCCAAGCTTCGGGTGGGAAAATGGGGAGCATTTTCTTCATTTTCTGCAATTCATCTCATTTTGTGCCTCCCTCCGGCAGGGACAGCTCCTAAAGAAAGGTGGATTAACGGGGAGTGGAACGGGCTGAGGATTATACTGTTAAAAGGGATGGACTTTAGTGGTCCTAATTCTGCCCCCTGTTACCCCCACACAGCCCTGGTGACTTGTGGGGTGTGTTTTACTTCCTAAAAAAGGTGCATGGGCATCCTAAGCTTTGTCCTCTCCCCAGAGAAGCTTTCCCACCTCCCAGTTCTCCCATGCTTTCAGTTTAAAGCCATTCCACCGTGTCTTCCATGCTTGTAGAACATCCTTCCCCACAGTGCCCAGGGCGACTTCAGTGGAATTTTCCTGTGTTTCCTTTCCAGTAATTCCACATATGTCATGCAAGGAGCTCTGCACCTTCCTGTCTGCAGTACAAATCAATTTTAGAGCTAGGTTTTGCTGCCCTTGCAATAACACAGCATTAAGGGTGCAGATGGGAGGGGCAATCCAACTCAGCCTTGCCTTGCCTTCTCTTATCTCAGTAATCCTGTATCTTAAGATCTTTGCTCAATCCTCAGCTCTCTTCTTTCATCTGCTTAGTTCCCACCCAGCTGTGTGATGGTTTTTCCAGTTTAAAAGAATTACAACCTCTTAATTTCAGCTACAGAAACGCTCAGTGGGCGCAGGAAAGTGTAAAATGGCAAACAGAATCCAGGCTCTGCCCAGGTGACTGGCTTGGCACTTTTGTCTGCTGAAAGTACTTTAGAATCATAATATTTATGTAAATTTTGGAAAGAAATGGGAGAAGCTCGAACACATGGAGACACAGGCACGGCAGAGGGGGGTGGTGGGACCACCTGTGGGTTAATCCACGTGTGTGTTGCATTATTCAGGGCTGTGTCGTTGTTGTCACTGTGCCTGTGTCCTGGGCAGCCCATCCCCTGTCCCTGCCTTGTGCTCCTCCCCTGGGACACTCTGGGGTGCAGCTCCTCAGCTGTTGGCTGTGAAGGATCCCTCGTGTTGGATCTGGGACCTCAGTGGGTGGATCCCAGGGATTTCTGCTTGCAAAAACTATCTGCACCCATGTTTTTATTATGAGACATTTTATATAGCATGTGTGTTGTATCTTTATGTATTTTATAGTGTTATAGTGTAGTGTTATGCATTTTTTTAATTGTTTCATTTGTATTTACCCCTCAAACCATGACCTGAGCTGAACTGAAATAGGGCATTTCTAATTCATCTCCTCTTTGTGTCTTCAGACACTGGAAATGAGGTGCTGCAAACATCTCTCCACCAAGGATCCCGCTGGAGCCAAAGGCTCACGAGGCCACAGGTCAAGGGCTGTCCAGCCCTGGCACAGCTGCCCAGGACAGTGGGGTGTCCCCATCCCTGCAGGGATTTAACAGCCCTGTGCATGTGGCACTCGGGGACAGGAGTCAGTGGTGGCCTTGGCAGTGCTGGGGAAGGGTTGGACTGGATGATCTTAGAGGGCTTTTCCATCCTAAAAGGTTCAATGACTCATTGTGCCCTTCTGCATGGGGATGAGCAGGGACAGGCAGCTCCTGGTTCCTCTGTGTCCAGCTGGGTGTTTGAATGAGTTCTTTGCACTCACCAGGGATAGCACTAAAAAAAATCTTCACACTTGAAGAGCAGGAGAATTTGCAGTGCTGTGTTGTCTTTGCAATTCCTTCCACTTTTGTGGAGGTTTCCTCTCCAGGGTTTCTGTGCCTGGAGCCCCGAGGGATGAACCTGCTCAGGCCACATCTGCGTGCAGCTGCACGTGTTGTCTTGCAAACAGAGGCAGGTCTGTGCTGCTCTTTGGCCCAGCCCAGTCCCAGAGGAGCACTTTGGCTGTCCCCAGGTCCTGCAGCCCATCCTTCTGTGCCTGTGGCAATGCTGCTCCCAGCCCTGCTGGTCTGCAGTGCCCTGGCCATGGAGATGGTGCTGTGGGAGCAGCCCTGCTGTGGAGATGCTCTTTGCTTGACCTTGTGGCAGATCCTACACTCAGCTGCCCTTTTGGAGGGCACAGGGGGTGGGATGCAGCTCTCAGACCAGCCCACTGGAGAACAGACACACAGGCTTTTAAATGGGATGAAGTTGGCGGAGCTGTGGCCTCATCCTGACCCATTTTCCAGGGGTGAAGATGACATTTACAGATGGGTTGTTTCTGCAAGTGAGGGCAGAAATGTCAGGCTGTGATCACCCTGGGAGCTTGGCATGGGCTGGAGACACCAACCCTGAGATTACCATCTCTGCAGGCTTGAGGCTGCCCAGAGACAGCATGGGAATCTCTGTATGGAATGGCCAACACGTGTCCCTTCCACAGCAGGACCAGGCTGGAGAGCAGTGAAGGCAGCAGTGGAAGGAAGGAAGGAAGGAAGGAAGGAGGTGATCATGAGGGTGCTGCTGTTTACCCTGAGGTCCACAAACTCGACTTTGTGTGGCAAACCTGCCCAGATGTCCCACTTAGTCCAAGTGTGGGGATTTATCTCCCCCTGTCCTGTCATACCCGGACCTCTCCATGGTGCTGTTCCTCAGGGATGGTTCTGGACTCTCCTATTTCTCCATGCAGTGGCAAGGCTGGTACTCTTGGGGTTTCTCACCCACAACTGCTTCTCTCCCTCAGCTCCTTGGCCCTCTCAGTGTTCACCATCAGCCCTTCATTGGTGCCATTTCAGACACGACAGCCTGTGCAATAGTTCTTCCTCCTTGGAAGCCCATGCTCCATGGCCCTCAGGCAATGCAATATGCATGATTTGTGGGCTGCTGACTGAAGCAGCTTTTGTAAATGGATCACAGCATGGTTCTGCTCTGCCAAACGACTTGACTTCATCCTTTTCAGGACATTAATCTTAGTATCTTGCTCACAGCCTTCTTCAGCCAGTGCCGGAGTCACCTTCTTGAGGGCTCAGCACTTTCCTCCTCATCTGTGCCAGTGCCGTGCTTGATGTGCCCTAACCAGGGAAGTTCCACATGCTGCTCCCTCCCCATCCTGCTCACACTCACTCCATTGTCCATTGTCCAAGCTTCAAATCCCTCCATTGATATTTATCACTTTGTTTTAGTGCACACTTAGATTCTGGCTGGTCCAAACTGCCTTGGTCTGTGCACATGTGTGGGTATATATATATATACATATATGTTTGTGTGGGTGTGTGCATCTCTTAGAGGTTGATTATTAATGCTTGGGGAAGAAATAATCTTGGGCACCAGGAGTTCCTTTCTGCCGTTGACAGCCTGAGTGCAACCTCCCAGTCAATGGCTGCGCAGCGGACAATAGCCCAGCAGTGGAGGATGAAGCTGTCCTTGAGCAGCCAGGCAGCAGCTGGGGCCAGCAGGCAGGGACAGGGGACTTCTGACTCTTCAGTGGCCAATCTGGTGTGCTGACAAGGCCGTTGACAACAGGAGTGGGTGGAACTGACCTTCTGACCAAAGGGTGCTGGGGTGGACGGTGGGCTGAGGGATCTCAGTGCCTTTGCTGCTGGAAATGGGTTGGGACTCAGGGCTTGGCTCTCGCAGAGCAGGAACCCCTGACGAGGCTGGTCTTTAAATCCATTTGTGTTTGCAGGAGGATGCACAGCCTCTTTATACTGTGTCCACAGGCGGTGTTTTCTGTCCACATGGGGAAAGAGAGCAGCTTTGGGATCAGGACGTGGGCCTGCTCCTCATCTGAGCAATCCTTGCTGAGCAGAGTTTGCTTGAGACCAGAATCTTTGGCTGCTCCCAGGCAGGACAGGACAGCCAGAGGGAGGGTGGAGGAGATTCCTTCAGCATGGGATAACTGCTGCTTTGGGCCACAGTTTGTAGAGAACAGCTAAATGCTGGAGATAACCCTGAATACTCTCAATATCCATCTAAACAGCCATGACTTAATTAACCCTCATTATTTGCTGGAGTCCAGTGTCCTCCTGTGGCATCAAATTCCAGAGTTCGACCAGTCATTATAATTGATTTTGGGTTTCCCACTATTTCATTTCGCTGAATGTCTCTTTTCCTGCATTAAGAGGGGTAAGGGAGCTGGAGAATATTTGGGAGCAAATGTTACTGTATTCCAGAAAGGCAAAATAATTTGAAAATCCCAGACAAATTTTTTAGTTAGTTTGGCCCAAATATACCTTTTTGCATTGCTGGGGGTTTTTAGGGGAACATTAAAGAGAAATGTGATGTTCTGAAATACCCCTTGTGAATAATTTTGGTGTTTTGCCTCATAAGAAGATTCACAGTCCTTTTGTGTTGCCCTGAGCAGAGCAAGGGAAAAAATGGGACAGGAAAGAATTAAAGAGAATGAAAAAGAAACCCAACTTTTCACTTTAGAGTTAATTAAACATTTCAGGCCTAACACTTTGTACAGAATGTGGGGTTTTTTTTAGTGAAAACCATGAATATTTTTCTTCCTGTGGTTTCCCAGATGAAGTGGAGATGCCCCTTCTGTGCAGGACTGTGCATGAAGCTCCCCTCCCCGGTGTCCCCATCCCTGCCCATCGAGGCCAGGTGCCAGCAGAGCAGCCTGGACAGCCTGTGCTGATGCTCAGCAAGCACAGCCCCTCTTTGAAGTCCTTCAAAGGACTTGGAAGCCTTGGAGTGGTTAAAGCTGGCCCTGTCCTCCCCTTCCTTCCCCTCTTGGCTTTGCTCTGGGCTCAGGAGATGAAGGCACTCCCTGTGAGCATCTCCAGAGGTATCTTGGAGCTCATTTCAGCCCCAGTGTCCCCTGGCTGGGCTGGAGGAGGGGGTTCAGGTCACCTTCACCTGCCACTGCCTCCAGCAGTCCCCAGCCAGGGGGAAAATGCAGTTAAAATGAAGTAACTGGTGTGGATGAAGCAGTGTGGCGTGCATGGATAGATGTGGAGGGCAGGCCTGGGTGTGGACCAGGCTGCTCCTCTCCAGGCTGCTGCCACCTGGAAGGTCTGCTGCCTGTTTGTTTGCAAGGCATCTGCCCCACCCTGGGCAGCCCCGAGTGCTCCTGAGGCCTGTGGATGGGTAAACTCTTTAACCCCACTGGGAATTCTACCCTTTGAATTTATTTGCCTTGCAAAAGCTCATCTGGTGCCTCATACACCCCTTGTTGCTGAGTTTCATTTCCAGTTCCTTGCCAGGTCTGCACTGGGTTCCCTCCTGACTCCAGTTATTTGAGAGGCTGGGACTAGAGCTGGGCAGCAAATCAGGACACCTGGAATTTGCTACTATTTCAGTTCAGCCCTTTCATTTCATGGCCAGAGAGCACCTTAAAATCTTCCTCAGCACAATGCAGAGCTCATAAAGAGAAGCCATAGCTCACAATACCTGATAAACTGTGCATTTCCTGCTCTCCTTGAGCTTACATCTTAGACAGTTTTATCTTCATTATTGCCCTGTTAGAATGGAATTAACAGAAGTGCTGCACATGATTTGGTGCCATACAGGTGAAGTCACACCATCCTCCACCCAGGGGTGCCCAGGGCTGGCTGATACCACCAGGCCACGTTTCCTTTGATTTTCTCCTTATTTGTCAATAGGTTTTGGACGGGGTAAAAAATCATTTCTATGCAAATGAGGCTGGATGGAGGGAAAACCCCCTGCCCGGAGCCCCTGTCGGGCCGTGTGGGATTCCACGCCCGCGTTGCCGTCGCTGCCCTGCTGTCCTCATCCCCGAAACCCCTTCTGTTTGATCCTCAGGAACGAGTTCCGGCCCTGGATAGACGTCAAGCCCGTGAAAGCCATCAAGGCGAGGCCCCAGTACAAACCACCCGAGGAGAAGATGGTCCACGAGACCAGTTACAGCGCCCAGTTCAAGGGGGAAACCAGTAAGGCTTCCCCAGCGGACAACAAGTACCTGGAGCGCAGGAGGATACGCACCCTCTACAGCGAGCCCTACAAAGAACCTCCCAAGGTGAGGGGTGGGCACGAGGGGCATGTCCAACCCTGCAGGGCTGGCCGGGCACTGCCAGCCTTCAGTCCCTGCTGTGTCCCCGTCGCTCCAGCCAGTGGGATCCACCCTGGAGAGGGTGGTGGGTGAAAACCGAAATGTGCCCTGGCCGTGTGCTCTGGCTGGGAGGGGGGGGTTGTGCCCCTCTGCCCCTCAGGGGAGACCCCCCTGCAGAGCTGCCCCAGCCCTGGGAACAACAGCACGAGGACCCGGAGCTGCTGGAGAGTCCAGAGATGCTGCAGGGCTGGAGCCCCTCTGCTCTGGGGCCAGGCTGGGACAGCTAGGGGGGCACCTGGAGAGGAGAAGGGTCTGGAGAGACCTGAGAGCCCCTTGCAGAGCCTGGAGGGGCTCCAGGAGAGCTGGAGAGGGACTGGGGACAAGGGCTGGAGGGACAGGACACAGGGAATGGCTTCACATGGACAAAGCAGAGGGTTGGATGGGATATTGGGAAGGAATTGCTGGCTGGGAGGGTGGGCAGAACAGCTGTGGGTGCCCAATCCCTGGGAGTGTCCCAGGCCAGGTTGGAGCAACCTGGGATAGTGGAAGGTGTCCCTGCCCATGGCCAGGAGCTGGAAATGGATGCTCTTTAAGAAGTCTTCCTGTCCGAACTATTCTATGGGCTCTAGAGCAGCTTGGTGCACTTTGCAGACCATGGTGCCCTATTTGCAGCCGTGAAGCAGCGAGGGCAGGGCCCAAATGCAGAGGGGTTTGTGTTGTCATTTCCCATGTGATCATCTAGGCAGCTTCCTCCTTCTCCTTCCAAAACTGTAGGAACCCCACATGACACTTTCCCCCAGGAGCCACCTGGTAAGAGGCAGGTCTTCATCTGCAGGAGTTCTGAGCACTCCAGGGGTTTTGACAGTGCCCACTTCTGGCTTTGATGAGATCAGGGACATGTGTGGGGAAGGGCCTGAGCTGAAAAGGCTTCCAGTCTTGTTTTCCAGGGGCAGTGGAGGATGTGCATGGAAAAGGAGTCAGTCTGGGCTGTTTTAAACCCAGGCCATTGGTCCTTCCCAGAGTCACGAGTGCTCAGATCTGTGAGGTCTCAGAGGGGTGGCAGGGCAGGCCTGGAGGAGCTGGAGGCTTCTATTCCTCCTGTTTGAGGTGTGGTGGGAATCAATTAAGGACAAACAGACAGAGGAGTCCTGTCCTGCAAGAAAGGTGGGGATTTGTAGCAGCCTCTTTGTCCTGAGCATCATTTCTCTGCTTCCAACCCCGAGAGAGACAATGTCCCTCCCCGTGGGCTTGCACAGCCCCTCCTGAAGTCAGAGAAAGGTGGAGGAACTGATGAAATGCCTGATCCTCTTCCCTCTCCTGGCCATCCTGCTGTGTCCTGCTCTGGATACGAGGGGCCCTGCTGGCTCCAGGGGCACTGTGGCTTCAGGGCATCAGGAGAGGAGCTGGCCATTTGTAACCCAGCATGAGCCCAGCTGCTCCTTCCCTCCCTCCTTCCCTCCCTCTCTCTCTCTCTTTCTCCCTCCCTCCCTCCCTCCCTCCTGGTGGGGCAGAGCTGAGCAGTCGAGTGACATTTGTGCTCTTTCTGATCTAAATCCTGTTTTCCACCTGTCCCCGTGTCTCTCTCTGTGTCCCTGTCTCGTTGTCCCTGTCCGTGTTGTCGTTTTGCCTGTCCTCCCTGCAGGTGGAAAAGCCTAGCACAAAGCCTTCCAAACCAAAAAAGACCACAACAAGCCATAAACCCCTGAAAAAGGCCAAAGACAAGCAGATTGCATCTGGCCGGGCTGCCAAGAAAAAGAGCGCCGAGAGCTCCAACACAGCAAAGCCAGAGGACAAGGAGAAAAGTAAAGAGATGAACAATAAACTGGCTGAGGCAAAAGAGTAAATGTCACTGCACTTTCCTTTCTTACTCACTTTTTTCTTCCCTTTTCTTTCTTTTTTCCTTCCTTTTTTTCCCCCCCCTCTTTGATTAAATAAAGGCCACAAAATTAATTAGAGGCTTCTAATCTGCTTTTTGTTCTGATTGTATTAGAAGCTCTTCTGTTTTATTTCCAAGGAGGATTAGGGAATCCTTGTTTCTGAGGTCAGGTTGTTCTGCTTTGCCTGCACAACACGGCTCTGCACAGAGTGAGGGACGTGGGAATGCACGAGCAGGAGCTGAAGGTGGTGGGTCATGGTCCCATCCAGCAGTCCTCAGCTGGTCCCTCAGAGCTTTGCCAGCGTGGCAGTGCCCATGGGGCCATGGAGGGGCTGTGACTCATCCCAGGAAGCCCTTTGGCTTGGCCATCACTGGGGTGTTTCCCGGTGCTGCCAGAAGGTGAAGGGTTCTGGAGGCAGAGAGGATCACGTTCAGTCATGGTGCTGTGGATCTGCTGAGAATCCACCAGAGCCAGTGGTGTGGCCAGGGGTGATTCCCCCTGGTGGCACTGGTGGGATTCCTGCTCCAAGAAGCAACAGAAAGGGAGATCCCATGGAAAGAAAGGGCCAAATCCTCCCCAGGATATCTGAGGGCAGGTCTTGTTGCATCGAGGCAGCTTCAGCCAGTCAACACCACTTGAAGTCCTTGATTTTTAAGAGCAATGAGTGAGGGAAGGTGCAGAGAGCAGAGGAGACTTTCCAAGCACGTGGCAGGTTAGAGAAGGTTTTCAGCAGGTTGTTCTTGCCTATTGTTTCCCATAGCTTATGGATCTTTTGAGTTATTCCTGGTTTGTTTTGAACCTTGGTCTGCTTTCTTCCCTTCTGGGGTGCCAGTGGACAGAGTTAGGTTTCAGAAGGAGGTTTAGTTGTCAGGTGTGACCTTCCGAGGGGTAGAGAGAACCGTGTCACCAAGGGTGGCTGGAGCTGTCAGCCCCTGTTGTGTGGATCCTTCCAGCTGCTGGTGTTTGTGTTGGCTCATGAGCATCCCAAGAGGGCCACAGAAAGGTGCTGGGATCCCTAGAGTCCCTCCAGACAAGATCTCAGGGTTCCCGTCCTATTTACTGTGTCCTTACTCTGGGAAATCCCCACAGCCAGTTTGGAAGCTCCAAACCCAGCAGGACCCTTTGTCAGCGAGCGTGGACTGCCCTGACAGACTGGCATTGCATTCCCCAGGACCTAGACCATTGGATCTGGGGGAGCTGGGAGAGTTGTGGTCCCAGTCCAAGTTTATGGTGCCCAACATCTGGATTGAGTCCTAAATACACAAGGATTAATCCCGATCCCACCAACCGAGCTGTTAAACTCTCCCGTGGCAGAGGGGCTGCACGACAAGGTGCAGGCTGCTCATGACTTACTTTTGCAGCTCCCAAATTTCTCTCCTGACGTGAAATCCAGCTGAAACTTTGAGAGGACAATTGGGAAGAACGAAGAGAGAGATGGGAAGTAGGGTAGGGAGGTGGTGTGTTGCTATAGAGGTGTTGGAAAGAGGAAAGTCTTCCTGCTAAGGGTGTTCAAGGGATGTTGAAGCAACAGAGAGAGGGATGTGTTGGGGGATGAGGAGTCCCATTTTTGGGGTCTCTCCCCATTAGAATTGGGATTTTTTTGGAAACATAAGTGAGTGATGGGCTCCAAGGCTGAGAGAAAGTTCCCAGAGGGGGGAAAAGCTCTGTGCTGTACAGGTAGTGACGTTTGCTGGCCTTAGTGACGAGTAAGTGCCCGGCTGGGTGTGTCGTGTGCCGTGTCCTGTTCGCCTTGCGCTGGCAGCAGAAACCCTTGAGTAGCAGTGAGTGTCGTGTTCCCAGTCCAGTGGTGTGTCCCCAGCTTAGCTGTGTTAGAACTGTGTGCTGTGAGCTAGTCGGGTTGTGTCTGTGGAAAATATATATTCATATCTGGAAATATATATATCTAGTGAAACCTCCGCCGTTGAGGAGGAAAGCAGGGAAAATCCTCCAGGAAGTAAAACTGTGGAAATCTTTGTGAATGTAGTGCTTCTTTTTCATTTTGATGTGCATGCCCTCATGGAGATGCTGACCTGTCCATGCTGACCTGTCCATGCTGACCATTGCTTTTCTGAGTGCCCAGAAGCCCCTGCAGCACCGCTCAGCTCTGCCTCCAGCTCCGAGCTGGGGGCAGGAGTGTGCTCACAGCTCCTCCCACCCACAAGGGACAACTGGCCAGTGAAGATGAGCTCCTGAGACCTGGTGTGACCCTTGGCTTTTAGGGTGCTTCATGCATCCTTTCCTGCTGCAGGATGTGGCAGAGGCCGTGAAGGTGCCAAGTCACAGCAGGCAGGACATGTCAGGAAGGGACCAGACAGTTCCCAACAGCCCAACGTGCCAGTCTTACCTAAGGACAGACCACACCAAACCATTCTCCTTATTGCTTTGGGCCCCACGGTTCACATTGAAAGACACTCCACACTTGTCACTGTTTCACCCTGAATTCAATGGGAATTTATCCCTCGACTTCAGCATTAGCTAAATTTTGCCCAAGGAACGTAATTTAGATGCTCAGACCACCTAACTGAAGCATCTCCACGACTCTGGATCAACTGCTGATCGTTCATCAGCTTCAGGATTGCTTCTTCTCAGTGAAGAGCATCCACCACAGTGTTTGAGTGAAACATGCCGTGAGTGGTCAGAATACTGTTCCTTGAGACATGAGGGGTTTTGGGGGCACAAGGCTTGGAACTGGGTGGTCTTTAAGGTCCCTTCCAACCCAGACCATTCCACGAGCTCACTACGAAGCCAGGTATGAAGTGTTAGCCAGTGGCCTAAATTCCCACTCTAGAGAAGGAACTTTCCAAGGACCACCGAGCTGCCTATTGTGGACACCTCACTTTGGGTGGGGTGAGTGCTCCTTGGAAGGTTTTCTTTGCAGAAAGAGCCTGGGAGACTGGCAGGGCCTGGAGACTGTCCCTCTTAGACAGGAACAAAATGAGGATACACATCCTGGCCCGTGCTCCACGTGCAGTGGGTCATCAGCATGCAGCCAAGCACAGCCCCATCCCTGCACACCCCCCATCCCATCCCATCCCATCCCCATCCCAGCACACCCCCATCCCATCCCCATTCCAG
>VXAU01002511.1:0-11796 GCA_013399695.1 Formicarius rufipectus | reverse complement strand
CATCCCATCCCCATTCCAGCACACCCCCATCCCAGCCCCATCCCAGCACACAGCTAGCACTGCCCTGAACACAGGAGATGCAGCAAGTGGAGCCCCAGGTGCAAACCTGCTGCTCTGTCCCCCTCGGACCCCGTGCCCATCCCACCCAGGTGCAATCGTGCTGCTCTGCCCTCCTCAGGCCCCCCGCCCGTCCCACCCACTCAGGTTTATCAGAAAGGAGACCCAAACTCTGCTGTTCTGAGTTCACTCTGGGCTCTGAGCCTGTCGATCCCACTGGGGACCAGAGCTCTGCCGTCCTGTGTTTCCAGCTGCCACAATGCTGACCTGTAATTGTGTTTTGCTTTCCTTGTAAAAAGAAAACAGCAAGAGAAATGTTTCGCCTCTTGCCCCTGTGAGAGTTCCTGTGCTGTGTGTTGCTTGCTTTTGCATTTCCACTGTATTGTACTGCTTCTCCTTTCTGCAAAATGGTGCTAATTGCTGACTGAGCTCCTGTTCCTCTGATGCTTCGCACACCGACCGCCTGCTTCTCCATCTGCCTGGTGTCCAAGCCTGGCACCCATGAATTCCACAAACTCTGGCCTCTTGGAGGCAGATAGGAAGTGTCTAATTAATATTTTGTGGCCTGGGTTTGGTTGCATATCACGGGTTGTCTCTTGTGACCATGTTCAGCACACCTCCTCGTGGTGCTTTCTCATTGTTGCTGTTCTGATGAGAGTCACCCCCCCCCCCAATTAATGTATAGCCAATTGATTGTGACGTGCTTGTGATCTTTGCTTGCTCAAAGGGTTCTTTTTCCAACGATAAATAAATGCTAAAGACAAATTACCACCTCCTCGAGCTTGTTTTCTCGGCAAGAAGCACAGCTGAGTGAAAGCAATGCAGCTGCCAACGGGCTGCTCTTGCTCAGCAGTGCCCCTTCCACGCCTGCCATGGGCCCAGGGGTCTCCCTGAGGGTGGTGCCAACCTCAGAGTAGCCTGGAGCACCGAGAGGGACAGTGAGGTCGTGTGGTTGGAGCACTGTGGTTGTATTTTCCCTGTGGATGTCTCTGAGCAGGGGTCCGTGCAGTGAGAGCCCTGCTGTGCCCTGCTGGTGCCCACCTTGCCCTGGCTCGGGGAGCAGAGGTCAGACCCCATGGAGAGCTGGAGGGAGGGGATGTGGAGGAGGTGACTTCATCACACACCCTTTTCCAATGTTAAGTCCGTTTTTCCAGCTGCCAGCAGCTTTGCTCTTCCCCCCAAACCAAACCTGGTCCAGTGGAAGGTGTCCCTGCCCATGGCAGGGGATGGAATGAGATGAGCTTTAAGGTCCCTTCCAACCTAAACCATTCCAGGCTTCTGTGAAAACGACCTGAAAGACCCAAGAGAAGTCCAAGGCCCAAGAAATGCTCACTGGAAGGAGCTGGCAGGTTCTTGGGCTGAGCATTTCCAGAGCCTCTGGAAATGCAAAGCACTGATTTTATAATAATGAAAATTCTGGATAACTGGAGAAAATGATGGTTGTGAAAAAGCAGGGCTGGGGGCAAAATTTTATTTTAAGTGGTGACCCTACTATTTTTTTTCCTTTTACTTAGCCTGCAATTTTAATTTTTAAGTGTATTTTCTCTTTTAGTGGATACTCCAATAAAATCCCCATCAACCTGAGGAAAATGACTATATTTTTGAGCAGTCTGGTCTAGTGAAAGGTGTCCCATGGAAGGGGATTTGGGAGCAGATGGTCTTTAAGTTCTACAACTGAAATCTCTTCTCCACCATAGCTCTGTTGACCTCCATGGAGCACCAACCCCTTTCTGGGTGCTATTTCACATCCCTACCTGGCCTATGGATCACTCCCTGAGTTTATTCCATCTGTGACCACATGCTGGTCACAGTGCTGCTTTCTGATGTCCTGCTGTATCCCCCTGCCTTCCTCTCCCTTCCCCATCCATCCATCCATCCATCCATCCATCCATCCATCCATCCATCCATCCATCACCCCTAAATGGCCTTCAGGAGGTTTCAGCCAGACTGTAGGTCAGGGCATTTATCATTTCACCCTCCACAGCTGATATTGGAGTAAATGTTCACTTTTTGGTCATTCTTGGGGCTTCTCTGTGACAATCCATGGTGGCCAACAAAAGGTTCCTGCCATGACACAAAGGTCCAAGGTTTTTTCCATGCTGCAGCATGGGTGAGGAACCCACCACCCTGATTGTCAGTGTTGGGGTCTGGGTGAGGGGACAAGGAGGGCAGACAATAACTTGAATTTCAAGAGTCAAGTCTTCTTCTCAAACTCTTAATAACAGAGCATCGTAGAGGTCTTTGCCAACCTAAATAATTCTGTGCCGTGAGGTGGCTTTGCAGAGGTGTTACCCTGCCTGCCTGAGCAGCCCCACGAGGAGTGGCCTCCATCCCTCCAGCTTTACTGAGCTGCACACACCTGGGAACCTTGTGCAGGGGTGGATGAAGAAGTTCCCCCTTGATACTCCCCATCCTTCCATTCCCGCTTGGGCACAGGACTGAGATTTACCAGTTTTGGCACTTCCAAATCTCTGAGCTTCCTTTGAAAGCCTCAGTGATCATTATTACACCCCTGACTGGATGTTTCATCAGCTGACGTGAAAAAGCAGCCTCCTGTGTCACCATATTCTTTGGATTTAGGGCTTATTTAAAGATGTGCCAGTGCAGGAGAGAAAGGGAATTTTAAGAAGATGCCTCTGTCATAACTTGTATCTCCTAACATCCAAGGAGTGACTACCATCCCCAACAGTGACATCAGCAGAAGAAGGGGAGCCATGCAGGATGATGAAGTCCCCTGGCATGAACACGGTGCTGTGGATGTGCCCAGCTGTAAGAACAGTGTCCTTCCCACAGCTGGAACCCTCTGTGATGTTCAGACATGGGCTGCAGCATCCTCTGCTTCCAGCAGTGCCATGGTGAGTTGCATCCAGGTGGGGAATTGTCCCCTCCCTTCCCTCTGCCCCTGTTCATGGGAGCCTTCTGGGTTGGGAGCAATGCCATTGGTGGCCCTGGGTCTGCTCCCAGGCTCGGG
Source organism: Formicarius rufipectus (assembly GCA_013399695.1). Taxonomy (NCBI): domain Eukaryota; kingdom Metazoa; phylum Chordata; class Aves; order Passeriformes; family Formicariidae; genus Formicarius; species Formicarius rufipectus. The sequence continues at coordinate 8,768 of VXAU01002511.1, read as the reverse complement.
GCTGGGGGTGACACAGCTCTGGGCACTTCGGGACTGGTGGTCTGTTGGGAACTCTGAGTTGCTTGTGGACACCCTTCACTTCTGTTGCAGGAGGCCTTGGGAACAGCTCCCTAATCCTGGCTGACGTGGAGAAGATGTGAGGCAAAGGAGATGGGTTGAAGGCATCTTGGTGCCCTCTGCAACGCCAGCTGTGCCTGCAGGCAGCGTGCTCCGGAGAGGCCAAGGACCAGCCACCAGGAACATGATGGATGAGGGGCAGTGACAGATCTCAGCGGTGTGTGAGAGCCCTCAGGAACGACAACTGTGACTTCATTGTGTTCAGTGGTGGGAGAGATGGAAAGGAGAAGCATTTCTGACCCTCCTTGTTTGTCCTCTGCCCACCCTGCCCCAGCCTCTGGCATGCAGCAACCCCAAGCCCCTGAGCAAAGCTTCCTGCATCTTCCTGGGGAGACCTGCATGTCCTGCCTGGCTCTGAGGGAGGGCTGGAGAGCTGGGACACAGCAGAGGGTGAGGAGCACCGTGCATGGCACAGGGTGGGGGGATCTCACCACGCACTGGGTGGCAGATGGGTTTATCTTCAGGAGTTACACGGCACCCAGGAGAATGTGATGGTGCCAGTAGGAGATAGTCTGGATAGGGAAATCCTGAGAGCAGCCCTGGCCACTGGACTGACCTGCTCCATGGGCTGGGTCAGGATTTAGTACCCAACTGAAGATGAGTTCAGCTGTGGCCACCTTGTTTGGAGCCAAGGGATTTGCCCAGAGAAGCTGTGGCTGCCCCATCCCTGGAAGTGTCCCAGGCCAGGCTGGACAGGGCTTGGAGCAACCTGGGCTGGTGGAAGGTGTCCCTGCCCATGGCAGGGGGTTGGAACAAGATAATCCTGAAGATCCTTCCAACCCAAACCATTCTGTCCTGTCGTTTATCAGCAGGGACACAAGCCACCAAGGCACTTGTAATTTAATGTCACATCATGCTTTGGAGCCACAGAACAGTGAATGTCCTTGCCCTCCTTGCCCCTGCTCCCTCCCCTTCCCCAAGTTCCACCGCAGATCAGACATCTCTGTCCCTGTTGGTTCCTCCCTTGCAGCCTGCACTGCCCTCACCCCGTGTCAGACCCCACCTGCCCACCCCGCTGCTGCTCCCTCTTGCCTTCAAAGTCATCTTCCCTCCATCCTCCCAGCCAGCTCTTCCCCATCTGTCCCACAGCTGCTTCTCCGGCCCTTTGCCTTCTCCCACTCCCCTTCTCCACATCATCCTGAGGTCCCAGCCCACCAGGGACCTGTCTCCTGTCCCGTGTCTCTCGGACCGTGGTCCTGTCTCAGCTGTACCGTGTGACCTCACTCAGTGCCTGCAATAAACGATGCCTCACCCACCAGCTGCCCCTTCTCTCTCTCTCTCCTTTCGTGGCGTGGCTTCACGGGGTGTGTTGTCCCCGTGGCTGCTCGAGCAGGTGGCCGCACACCTCTCCCCGTGGCCTTCTGGGGTGACTCTGCTCGTGCCTGTGTCCTCTGGGGCCTTTGTCTCTCTGTTTTACAGCCACGGGGACAAGCTTTGTTGGCACTGTAGGAGCCCGGCGCGCTCAGAGCTGCTTGACCTTCTGTGCCTCGCCACTCTGGTGCATCTGCTAAAGAGGTTGGCCTTTCTCCAGCTTCCTGCAGAGAGGTCCTGTGCTGCCAGGTGGCTCAACAAATGCAGTGGGCAAGGAGAATGAAGGAGACGTCTTGCAGCCCAGAGCAGAAGCAGCCGATGGTACAGGAGCATCATTCCTCTGCAACAGCAGGCACGAGTGTGTCACTGGAAGCCCAAGCAGATGCCTCTCTCAGGGGAAGCAGCAGAAGATGGCTTGGACTGTTCCAGGGATGCATACCCAGGAGGCTTCTTGTGGCTCAGAAGGTGCCCTGAACATCTGCTTCCTGCATCCCAGCCCAGGACTGGATGTGCCACTGAGTTCCCAGCTGACCTTGAAGGTCCACTGAAGTCTTCTGACACGTAGATATGTGCCAGAGGAGCTCTGCAAGGGCTTGTCTCTCTGCTGCTTTGCAGGCACACCTTGGTTTGAGCTCCAAAGGGCCATGATCCTTATTGCTCACCCACACCTACATCAGGTCACGTTTCACAACCAGGCACTTTCTCCTCCTTCAGACCTTGCTGGCCCCAACTGGTGCCCATTTCCAGGGCTGCCCCAGCCCGTGCCACGACAGCCACCCCTCTGCTTGCAGAGCTGCAGAGCAAGGCTGACATTCTGCACTGCCCTCCCAGCTCCCTCTCCCCAAGGCTGGTCCCCAGGGCCAGACCTCGCTGGGCACCCTCTGCTGTCCCTGGAGAAAACAGTGGAATTACCTCCCCCTCCCACTCCTTCCAGTTTAGAACAGGTTTGGAATGAGCTTTGCTGGGACAGACAGTCATCCAATTGTCTGTATTCAATGCAAAGAAAAAGGAAGCCACGGGATGGTTATGGGGATGGAGGTGGGGAGGGGACACAGCCTCTTTCTCCTCCAGGAGGCTGGATCATCCTGAGATCCGTGGCTGAAGGACGCCCAGAGGCCCGGGGAAAGAGTCAGGAGGTTAAAATGAAGAACCTACACTCTCTCAACAGAGAGAGACCACCCCAGTGCCGAGAAGGGGCAATTCCCTGGTGATTCTGGCAAGGGCTCAGGGAAATGTTGACGGATTACAGTTTATGTTGCTTCAGGGAGAGATGAATTTTTGCTTTCAAAGCTCTGTTCTGAAATGCAGGGTAGCAGCAAGAGCAGGGTGGGACACCAAGGGAGAGGTGGGATGGCTCTGGGTTGGCTCCTGCATGCTGTTGGAACTGGACATACTGTCCCAGGACAGCCCGAGCTCACCAGGGCAGGTGTGAAGGTGTGCCTTGGCATCTGCAGGAGCTGCTGGAAGCTTCAACCTGCAAGTGCAGGTGCCCTTGGGCACAGTCTGCACTGGCACAGGTGGGCAGCCTTCTCCAGAGTGGACTTGGTCTGTCCTGACAGTGGAGCTTCTTTCCAAAGAGGAGCTGGGCTGTATTTTCCCCTACCCCTTTGGTTTGTGGTGCTGTCTCACCCCAATGCCTCAGCCACTGGAAGGCTGAAAGAACTCAGCAGATTTCCTACCAAGCTCTGCCAGCAGCTTCTGGCAGCCAAGGTCTCTTCATGGTGAGCACCCAGGGCAGGATGAGGGGGAGTGTTTGAGGGAGAGCTGTCCTGCCAGGGCCCTTCACAGGGTCCTGCCCCACGAGTCTCTCCTGCAGGGGTGGTCAGACCCTGTGTCTGGGTTGGGCTGGTTTCATGGACCAAGGAGATTGTCACCAGCCACTCCTGGCCATGGTGTCAGCACCTCCTTCCCTGCTGCTACCTGGAACCATCCCCTGCACAAAAACAGTGTCAGGCTGGGGGATGAACAGGGATCTCCACAGCCCCCTGATGCAACCACCGTGTAAAACTGCCCATTTTAAAGCCAAGCACGTTTCTCCTGCCTCCCCATCTGCTTTCTGCTGCCTCACAGATTCCTCCCCATCCATCACATCTCTCTCCTCATCCCTGGAGATCCTCTTTCTCTTTCCTGATGAAAATCGATTCCCTTGTTCCCTGCAGGTTTTTCCTTCCCCACCCCTCCCTCTGCACCTCCACAGGACCCAGCCTTCCCTCCAGCACGTGGTACTCGGGTACAGAGCTGGCTCCAGAGCTGATCCCAGCAGGCGTCCAACGCCTGGACGCATCAACCCTCACCTCCTGGTGTCTCCTGGGGGCGTGGAAGAGGAGGGGTGCTCTCAGATTTGGGGTAGGGTGTGTAAGCTGGGCTTGATTTCCTGCTGGTTGCTTGAGCAGGAGCCAGGTCCTTCCTGAGCAGCACAAGAGCTCAGCTCCCCTGGGACAGGGGCTTCTCCCACCCCCCTGGGGGAAACAAGCTGCTGCTTCGGGAGACAATCACACAGCAAGGTGTTCCTTCCATGCAGGTTATAATCAATTGGTAAGCGTTTTTCATGGCTGGTGGTGGGCATGATCCCGGTCACAGCTGAACCAAGGGCTGCTCAGAACTCCAGAGCCCCAGCCCTCCCAGTTGTGTGGACACCCACGGGTTTGGGAGCAGTTCCTTGCAGCGACCAGGACCAGACCCACCGACCAACCTGAGGACGCAGCAAACACGTGCCTGGGGGGCACTGCAGGGCCAGGGGGCACAGGCCAAACCCCAGCCCCGGGGGGCAGCTTGTTGTTTGTGCTGCTGATGGCTCGGACAGCTTTGCAATGATGCTCTCTCTCTGCTTCCAGGACCCCTGAGAAGAACCCTGGTGCTACAGAGCAAGAGCCAAGTACCTTAGAGCAGGACCAAGCCACATGAAGTCGGGATGTCCCCTCTGAGCAGCAGCTGGAGCAAACGTGTACCCTGCATGGAATTGTGGTCTCTGGTGGCATCCAATAAAGCTGAGGATCAGAGCTGAATGCCAGTTTCTCTTGTGTCTCAAGCACTGAGGAGTTTTGTCACGAGGATCTGTGTGATGCCCTTAGCATGTCTGTGCCTTGGTTTATGTGCAGTAAAGTCTGAGGAATTAAAATGGGTCCAGTTCTCCCTTTCTTCCTGTGGAACAGCACTGGGTTCAAAGGTCTCTCTGATCTAAATACCCTCTTTGGGTCTGCACCCCCTCCCCCTGTCCTGTCACTGCAGTTCCTGATGAACAATCCCTCTTCAGCTTCCCTGTAGCCCCTTCAGATACTGGAGGAGGCTGTGAGGTCTCCACACAACCTTCTCTTCTCCAGGCTGAACAGCCCCAGCTCTTCCAGCCTGTCTTCACAGGGAAGGTGCTCTAGTCCCCTTATCAAATGCTGGACAAGACACCGAAACCTGCTGGCCAGTTAGTATTTATTCTCAGTATGTTTTCTAGCAAATGTTTTACTGCAAAGTTGTGAAGTACCAACTGGAAATGCTGTAGGAAGAGTTCAGCTGGCTCGTGGTTGGTTGTTCTGTGTGCCCATGTTTTCTGGATAAGACTCGCTGCATCCGTGAGGATGGACTTGATGATCTTGAAGGTCCTTTCCACCTTAGTGATGCTGTGATTCTATAGGATGCATGTGGCACATAATGGGAGGTGATCCCCAACCCTACAGGCTGTCCCTTACAGACAGCTGTCCAGACTGCAGTTCCACCAAGGCCCTGGTCCTCCAGTCAAGACCTCCAGGTTTGGGCCGAAGTGTTCCAACGTTCAGAACCGGTTCAGGTTGACTTGCCTGAAGTCCTAAGGTTAAGCAGGAGGCTGCTCTTCCCTGCCAGATTAGTCATGCAAGGAGGTGTGGGGGATCTGTGCAGTGTCCCCGGAGCATGGCAGCCCCAAAGCCCTCCAGATGCAGAGGGTCTGCATTGCTGGCTCTAGTTCATCAGAAAACTGCCCCTTGGAGCTGGGAGAATTCATTGGAGTGTTTCAAAGTGGAAATGCAAGTCCATCCTACACCTCCTCCATAAGAACTCCTCCTGCACAGCCCCCTCTTCTGTGCAGGAGGAAATCAAGGGTTGTTCCAGCCACGGCTGGGCCAGCTCTGAAATGAATGGATGATGGAGGAGATCCAATGTCCCTCACTTGCAGTGGTCAGCACTGCTGTTGGCTGTTCATACAGAACCACTGCTGAGGCACCCCACGATGGCCCAGAGCTGTACAAACATGGGACAAAAGCACAAGCACCCAAAAGGGCCTTGAAGGAAAATTGGGAGCCTAAAACTGCCTCAAGACCTTGATGTTCATATTGTGGTGAATCCTCTTCGGTAACAGGAAGGTTGGAAGGAACCTCCTTGTTAAAGGGATGAAATACAGAGGAATTTTTGTCACAATGTGGCTTGCACAAGGCAAGAAGAAATTGGAGTAAATCCAATCCCTGAGCCATTGCAAAGCACCTCTGAGAAGATGTGAATACTAACTAATGAAATATTCAGCACAAAGGGCTGGAGATTACATGCCTGTGAATAATTGCCTGGCTCGGTAGCTGAAGGGTCCTTGTTACACATGATTAAGTAATTAACTTTTTTTGTGTATAATTACCATGATTTTACCATTATTAGAGAGGAGACCCGACCAAAGCTCCAGCACCAGACATTGGTTGCCTGCAGTGGGAAGCCATTCCCTGGGTCCTGTCCCTCCAGCCCTTGTCCCCAGTCCCTCTCCAGCTCTCCTGGAGCCCCTCCAGGCTCTGCAAGGGGCTCTCAGGTCTCTCCAGACCCGTCTCCTCTCCAGGTGCCCCCCCAGCTGTCCCAGCCTGGCCCCAGAGCAGAGGGGCTCCAGCCCTGCAGCATCTCTGGACTCTCCAGCAGCTCCAGGTCCTTGTGCTGTTGTTCCCAGGGCTGGGGTAGCTCTGCAGGGGGGTCTCCCCTGATGGGCAGAGGGGCACAATCCCCCCCTCCCTCCCCTGCTCCCCTCACTGTGGGACCAGCCCAGCATCACCTTCTTCTCACCTCAAAATTTTCATTTTGCCACAAGCTGGAATATTTACTGTTTATTAAGAGAAATGAACAATTTCTGTGTTCTGGCAGAGTCTGTTCCCATTGCTGACATGTGTCTCCCCTTCCCCCTGGTGTCAGCTGCTCTCCTCATGCTCCTGCTTCCTTCCACTTCTTCTTCCACTTAGCTTTTCTTTCCCCACATAATATGCCCTGCTCAGGTTCCTCCTACTCTCAAAAATAATCGAGTTACTCAGTGCCCTGCCCAGGGAATTTCCTGCCATGCTTTTCCTTTTAAGATTGCAAAGCCTTTGCTGCTGAGAGCGTCCCTAGTTTCGTGCCCTGCTCAAAAATCCTGGTCTTATCCTGAGGTATTACTGTAATAGACATGATTAATAGGAATTATCCTCCCACCAGTAGGATTAATTCCACACTGCTGAATTTTGCATGCCTGCTTTTCTCTGCACTGTGCGTGGCACATCCTTCCAGCCTCACTGGTGCTCTGTGGCAGGAGCAAATAGGCAAGGCTGAGGGAGAGGAGGGAATCCCCCAGGCAAGAAAAGCCAGGACTGAAACAGGAGCAAAAGAGGAGTGCAGAAATTCAGAGCAAGGAAATTTGAAATGAATACAATGGAGGGAAATCGAGGCAGGAGGCAAAGTTTGCTGTTCCCCCCTCCACGAGCTGGGTGGTAATACTGGTGCCTAGAGAAGAAGAGCAGCAGTACTGGAAAGTAAAGGAGAAACAAGAGCTCAGGACAGTGTTTCAGACTGTATTTCACCCCATGTAGGTCCCAGTGCTCAGGGCTCTGAGGACATGGGATGAATTTTCAGGGAAAAGCAATGCCCAGGGGTGAGATATGTCGAGTTCACAGGAGATGCTTTGCCCCGCAGCGGCACTGGGAGCAGGGCAGGGATTAATGGTGCAAAGCTCCTTAGCTGAGGGGCTGTTTCCATGGAATGAGGCAGCCCTGAAGGAGCTCAGTGGGTGGGGAAAGCTCCCAGACACATCCATCCAAGACCAGGGCAGAACAGAGGATTCATTGGGATTTGAGGCCAACAGCATCTGTGGTGTAAAGTGGCCAAAACTGCTAGAATTGTTGTGTCTGCCCTTCTGGTTCAGGGGTTACATCCTCAGGAGACACCAATGCCCACAACTCCTCGCTGGCTTGCACCAGCCAAGGTCTGTCCAGGTGGCACAGAACATGCCACAGCGATGTCAGTGCTGTGAGGAACAGGTTGGAATGGCTCCTCCCCCAGCAATAATTCCTGGATGACTTATGCTCCCTGGTTTCCTCAAGGCTGTTATAAATCCTGGCCTGAATAATTTAACCCCCATTCACTCCCCCTTCCCTCCGCTGTCTTTTCTCTTTCGTTGCCTTTACCTTGGTGTGTTTATCTCCCACTCTGTCATTCCAGTCACTTCATTTCTCCCTCTGCCCTCATGCATCTTTCATAGTTTACCCCTCTTTGCTCTGGCAAGGGGCAAGTTTTCCTACTTGGTGGCACTCAGGTTTTGTGACATATCTAGGTCACTGTCAGGAGTCCTTCCCTGTGTAAAATGCCTTTCATTTTTTATGACTCTGCTTTAATAATTTATCCCCCATCAAAGATGTATAATGAAATCACCATCCTGAAATGGCTTTTCCATGTTGAGGTAATGGAACAGGGATGGGCTAGAAGGTTATTGTTCCCACATGGCATTCTGGTGCAAGATAAGCCACGAGTTTCAGGGGAAGGGGGAAGCTGGAATAGATGAGAAGATGCTGTTGTTTGAGGTCTGGATTAGAAGACAAAGGAACGGATCCACATTTATTTTGCCCTGCAGTGGAAAAAAGTCAAGAGCCTAAGAAGAAAATTGCCTCTATCCCAGCCCAAACCAGGACACTCTTGAGCCATCACAATACTGTCACTGGAGGCCTTTATCTAAAGCTTGATCTCCAAGCTTGGTCTTAGGAGAACACAAAATGAGGATGGGTGCAATGGGGCTGCTCCCTGAAGGAAACTCCAGGTCCGTGGTGTGGAAATGTCTCCCTTGACACTTAAATATGCATTGCTTCATTGTGTCTGATAANAAATTGCCTCATTATGTCTGATAATAAACAGCCCTACAGAGTCTTTAGGAGCTTCTCTTGATGGCAGAGCTTTCCTCCTCTGAAGGACTTCACTAGCCCCTTTTCTCCAGGAGGTGGCACTTACTGGCTGCTCTTGGTGACCCCCAAAGCCTACCCAGAGCCTCCTTCCCTTCTTTGCTGTCTTCTCCCCAGTCATCACGTCTTTTTCCTTGCAGCATCCAGCTTCTCTCATCCGTTTGCTCTCCTCCTTTGCAAAGGCACAGGATTTTTTCCCCCTTGTAT